>JABASI010003010.1:0-17732 GCA_019776505.1 Tomocerus nigrus | reverse complement strand
AGAGCTAAAGCATTTCCTCCCTATTGTGTGCATCAAGATGCAGCTCGGCCCAATTTACATTATGATCAGTATAAATTACTTACAAACAGTCATCTACTCATCCTGATGCGAAGGCGGACGGTGCAAATGCATTAGCATCTCTCTAATTGCATTAATATTAATGCACTCCAGAAAATCTTATTATACTGTGCTGAAAACTCTCTTCCCTTTTAATATAACGCGACTGACGACACAAACAACGTAAAGGAATATTTTGTAGTCCTATCCATTACATGTTAATAAAATTGGATAACATGCACATAGAACATAATTAAGATAGTACTTTAGCTACAAAAGAATTAAATACTTTTCCAAATATAAATACTGTCATTATATTTTATCAATAACGTTTTCAAACTACTTGTTTGCAGCATGAAGGTGACGGGTGACCTAATCTACGTTCATTTTTTAATGGAAAGAATTAATTAAATTCTACGTTAATATAACATTTGGCTTCTTCGTACAGAATATAAAAGTTCATTTTTTCATGGTAGGTAATAATTTTGTATTTATTTGAGATGTATATATTGATTAATACATACGTAATATTATGCATATAATGTTCATTATGGGTCATTATGGGTTTTCATTGAGTATACCATTTGTCATCATTAAATTACTCCAGAAATTAATTGTCATATTTGACAAAGGGAACATAATTCCCTCGTGTTACATACAGAAATACGTAGGTTATATACTTTTATGCTACTATAGTCGTTTTTTAGATGGCTTTGTAGAAGGGGATAAGGGAAAAGTCAAGGAAGATAAAATCAAGTTAGCAGAGGGTCAAGACATAAATAAAAAGTAAATTCGACTTGTGAAGATGAGACAAGTGAAGTCGGGAAAAAAAGGAAATGATGGATTGAGAAAGTTTCTTATTGCAGTTTCACTGGGATTTGTTTTTTTCCTATAGCCGTTCTAAGCTGAGACAATAAGGGTTGAACTGTCTAAGGTTTTAATAGAATCCTTATCGTTAAGATCATTGGAAGTGCGAGTATAAATTAGTAGTGAAGTCAGGAGGTAGTCTTAACTTGTTTTTTTTCCTATGTCCTTTCCATGTAGTTAAAAGAAAGTGGATTTTTGTGGGCTAAACTTGGTCATTTTGAGAAAGTAAAATAAAAGAAGTCAGAGCAGAAAGGGTCAGAGATGTGAAAGAAGGAGAAGAGGGGAAAGTTATAAGAATTCTTGCCTAAAGTAAAAACAGATAGTACTATAAATATATAGAGAGAGATTGTTTTATTTTCTATAGGAGAATTTCCATCTTTCAAAGAGGAAGAATAAGTTTTCATTTTATTTTGTTAGTTTAGTAGTTGTTGTTTTGTGACTTTTGGATGCTTGTGTCCTGTCCTATTCTTGACTATATACTTGACTTCTTTGCATTGTTGTGTGTGTGTGGTTCGTTTGTTTAGTGTGACTTAAGTTTTTCTTCGGACAGCACTAGCTATCTTCTACATATAGATCCAGATGAGAAGTCAAAGTAAGACTGTTGTTGCTCTACGTTAGTTTGTCTTGGTTGGAACTTTCCAGTTCCCTTTCAAAATAAAATTCAACTCAATTGGCCTAAGTGGTTTCCTTTCCTTACTTACTTCGCCTTCGGCTTTCCTACTTACTTTGAAGGATTTTTTCTCGATTCCGTTTTCGTTGCTCTATTTTCTCCAACTCCATGTTTGCCCATTCACTCCGTTAGCCCTTCTTATGTGCATATATTGAATAGAATTTAATGTACACATGAATTCAGTTGATTTTATTGTTAGAAAAGGAAAGGAGCTCTCTTTTATATAGCCCCAACAATACATTATGTATTTATGCACTATTTCCGGAGGTATCCCAAACAAAACAAAGCTTATAGCGATTAACCATTTACATAAAATAGAACTCGGACGCTGCATGCTCGCTCCTTGAATCTAGTCCGTGAGCCAACTACTGTTATTGTATTCTGTCTATATACGATTTGTATATATTATTATACTGATATATATAGTTATATGTATGTATATAAGGAGATTAGATAGCCAACAATCTCCCTAAATAGTTAACAATTGCCTCAGAGAAAAGTTTAGCTCGTTTGCTATTCCACAGCCATACAATGAAACACATCTGCTCTGATTTTCCGAATAGATTCACAGTGCAGCACAATAGAATAAATTCCATCCGCACTAAAAGGCACAATTTGCAAAGAGCCATTTGCACGCTACAGTGCGTAGTGCTACGCATAATGGACATCGTCTACATCACCTTCACGAAAGTTGACCTTTTCTTTATCACACTAAAACAATTCACCTTTTACAAAATTTTAACACTGTTCCATTGATGTCTTCATGTCATGTCCCAACTCCCAATCACAAACACTTTCAAATTGTACAATCAAATTCAAATAATTAAATACATATTACTTATGTACCCATTTTCTTATCCATTTCATTATATTTTTACTTCAAAACGAACTAAAATAAGTAAGCCATAATCTACGGATAATTGCAACCTAATAATAGCTACTATTTTTGTTTTTAATTCTCTAAATCTATAACTTTTTTTTTACACAACAAATGAAGACCCCAAACAAACGAATAATCTAACAAACTTAATCTACTATTTATTTAATAAATCACAACATAAAATAAACGAACGGCAAGCCGTAACATTATTATTATTATTATTTATTTCAAGATATCGCCCTCGTGAGAGGTCATTATGATACCAGGGTTACAAAATATTATTACATAATATAAGTTGAGGGATTCTTTATGTTCGGATAATAATGAAGACCCCAAACAAACGTATAATCTAACAAACTTAATCTACTATTTATTTAATAAATCACAACATAAAATAAAAATAGGTCAAAATCACACAATTACGAAATGAAAAAATTGAGGAACAATAATAACTGGTCTAATTTATGTGCAGTTTTCTCCTGTATTTTGAACCTGGTTTCATTGCAATTTTGTTGGTTCTAAAATTAACTTGAACAAAGATAATAGTTTTCTCGAGCTACTGATTATCCACAAAATTATCAATTCTTTACCAATCCTTTAAGGGGGAGGGGGGAGACTGGAGAGTATCTACTGTCCCTGGCTCTACTCCATTCTTACTTATTCTTAGTGAAACTGTTTTCCAAGATTATGATAGCAAAAAATTAATTTCGCTAACTCCATTTGAAATTTTAATGCTATAGAATATTTTCTAACCCTAACACTTAACCCACAGATTCAATTGAAGTCAGCATCTCCGTTTAAATTTATATTGAATTATAGTGTTAGTTAAATATATTATTGGCCTTAAGAGAAGGTCTAAGGAATAACCAATTCATGACAGCATCAGTAGCGTAGTACTAGGTATGACTGGAGATAAGTATTTACGATACAGGAATTGCTCAAGTGTAATGTATTTGGGTAATATGTTATAAAAATTGCAAAAGTGTAAAATGTGTGAAGGGGATTGAGTGGAAAGTTTTTGTAGGATGGGCACGGACGGTGATAGATGTAAATAAAACTGTGAGTCAGAGAGGAGGAATTTAGTTGAGAAGTTCACTAAAGCAATTTCCCGAGTGTTTGCATATCTGTTTTGCGAATTTAGTGTATTTTATTTCCGCTTCATTAGAGTTTCGTTTAAGCTTTGTGTCATGTTTTGGGTTGACTGGGCTCGCCTCTCTTTACTTACTCTATTTAAAGTCATGGAAGTGGAGAAGTCGTTGAAATGCACTCAGTTCTGCTCCAGATGAGTAAAATTCTGTCTGTATTTAGAGATGGAATGCTACTCTACATTGACTAGGATCTATGTACTATTATAGGTGCCTATANAAATGCACTCAGTTCTGCTCCAGATGAGTAAAATTCTGTCTGTATTTAGAGATGGAATGCTACTCTACATTGACTAGGATCTATGTACTATTATAGGTGCCTATATATCTAAGGATGACTATTTACTTGGTATTCTGTAGTACAAATAAAAATAATGTAAACAACCTCACAAGTTTTTTTCACTTGACTGTTGACTTGACTTGGTTTTTGGTTCGTCTTCAGTTCCCTTTCCCTTGACTTTATGTACTTTCTCCATAGTTGTCAAATAAGTAGAATCTAGAATGGGGAAGAGAGTGTAGAAAACAAAAGTCGCAAAAACAAATGTGACAAACAAATTGTGAAAAAGTGTTTCCCTCCCTAAAAGGACAACAAACAATGGAAACAAAGGGAAGACGAAAAGGAGGATAGGCTAGAGAAAGTCTCACAGTTAACTATACTACTTTGTCTTGTGAAAATAGTTAACATTAGTGTGTGTATGTGTAAGAATGAGTATAAAATAGAAAAGAAAAGGGTAACGCTACTAATGCTCACAGTATGTAGGCATACACATACAAGTGAGACTAGTAACGTAGCTAAAAACTTATCTATAGACATACATAAAGACATTTTACTACTTGTTTCAATTCATACGTACGAAATGGTGACATGCAGAGAGAGAGAGAGAGCTTATTGTTACTTGGTTTTGTTATGTTTTGCATCTCTTATGTTCTTCCCTCTTAGTATGCAATGTATCTTTGAGATTTAGCAAAATGCTGTGCAAATTGTACACTACTCAAGGAAGATTGTACATTTTAGTAGTAGAAAATACAAGTAGAGAGTAGTAGGAGCTGTGTGTATGCACACAAACAATAGATAAAGAAGACGAAGAAGAAGACACACAGGAAAAGTAAGGGAAAGTATGGGAACGCCTTCAGAAAATATATATCTTCTTAACCCGAAGATTGTGTATAATGCTAAAAGCTAAACATACATCCTTGAAATATTATTATAGTCGTTACTTACTTAAGTGTGTACATATGCGCACTTATACGCTATTTATGTGCACACTGCTACAATACACACACTTTCTCTCTCTATATTCACTTGAGTTGTGTTGTGATTGTGCAATGCACGGAGCTGCTGTATTTTTGGAAGAGAAAAAATTCCCTGGGTAGTCTTAGCCCATCGTTCTCTCAACTCTTCAATAGGGTAATATAACATCAAGTGGAAAGCCATAAATATTTGTCACAACTATCCCGTTCTGATTTACTGTTTCACAGAGCTCGCGTTTTTCACCACTCTTTCATCTATCATTGAAGACCTTGTTCTTATGTATTATTCAAAATTCTACTACTTTTTCTACACCGCACTGTAACATACTATTAGTCTACACAACTCCATACTGTCAAACAGTCTCCTCGGCTCTTTCACTACCTACCTACTTCCTATACATTATACTCTAGCCTTGCCCGAATTTTGAAAAAATATTTCGCTTAAATCTACTATTTCCATGATAAACTACCCTGGCTGTCGGAGAACCATTATTATTTCACGCAAGTTACAAATTGCACCGCTCTAGAGTGCACAGGATGTTATCCGACTAATTATTAAACTTTCATATGCTGCAATTATTAACTTTTCATTGCACACCAAAAGTTGCACTTTGGGAATACGGGGATTTATGGCTTCACTTGTAACAGTACAATTAATATCACAGAGTAGCAATTAAATTGTGTCTTTCGTAATTGTGTAATTTTGACCTACCTTTGTTTTATATTGTGGCTAAACAAATTACCGACTACATATATACAGGTTGTAAATCTCCCTTGAAGTTTGGTTGAAGAACGTTTTTATTGTATTTATTGTACAAAGATAAAATTTTATTAGATTTAGAGACTTCAAGCCAAAATTGTTTGCTATTAGATTTTGAGATTGCAGTTTTCCAAAACCCGAACATTGTTCTTTTTTATTTGGAAGTATTAGACATAATGACTCATTTACTTTAGTTTGTTTTGTAGTGGATAAAAAAATCGAAATGGAAATGCTAAAAATGCACTGGATAAAAGTGGGTAGATATGTAATTCTGTTTCTGTTAGTACATCTTGGGATTCGGAATAAATTTGGACAAGTAGTATGAAAAGTTTTATTTCAAGTAATACGAAATGATTGTAATTTTGAAAATGATTAAAGGAGATATATTTATGTTGGTAGGAGAGTAAGAATAATATAATCTATCTATCTAGAACACTTATCTACTTAATATATTAGTTTTAGGAAAGAATTTATAATTTAGCAATAAAGTATGTTGAAGTCTGTTCTGATGATTATTTCGTTGATCATTTTGTTCTTTGTTTTGTGGGTATATATTATGAGGGAGGGTATTATTGGAAATAGGGCCGAAGAGGAAATGAAGGACGCGACGGTGCACGGCGACTCGACTCTGCTTCTCAGTTTTGTTGAGGTTCAGTAGAAAGAAGAGTGCGGAAGAACCGTTTTGTTTGGCTTGGAGTCTCGTGAACCAGTCCAAGTGGAGCAAAGAAGAATTATGTGAATTTAAGTCACTTTACGGTGATTTACTTTGGATGAGATAAGGATTGCAGCCAACGTTAAGGGAAAGGGAACGAAACCAAAGTCACTATAGTATACGACTGCTACTTTTGTATGGAATAGATGCATCGGCCTTCTACGGACTTTTAGTCCTCTCTGCCTACTTACACGTATTTGCTATCCTCCCTCATGGACCACTACTCTCCACCAGAAGAGGCACTAATAGCAATAGGAAAAAGAAGAGAAGAAGAATAAGAAAGAGTTGAGTGAGACATTTGAAGAGCCATGAATGCCAATTTCCAATGTCAACTTAATTTATCGGCTAAAGTCTATAGACAGATAGTTCTGTTCAATTTGGAGCACTAACCTACGGATAAAATAATTACACATGCACACAGTCAGCCTCCAACAACCCAAAACCATTTCCTATATCAAATGAAACACGATCGCAAAAGAAATATATTAAATGAAACAAGACCCAACGAAATTCCTACATCACTAAATTTATTTCCTTCTAATTCAACCTTTTCCATCTTGTGACCAGAATAATTTGACTTAAACTCAGAAATAACTCACCCTACTAAGAACCTTCAGCTTTTATAATAACTTTTACAAATATTTTACAGTCCTATTTATCTCATCAATTCTTACTTTCGGATTCACGTAGAATGCATAACAATTTTAGTTATTAGCGTTACTGTTCAAGAATTGTATAAAGTATGGAGTTAAAATTTTAAGTTTGAGCTCAGGTACAGAATGTGCTTAGGATTCTAAGTGAAATCATTTAATGAACATACAATCTTATGAATCTATCAAAAGAACTTGTCTGTTCAGTCAGACTTCCTAATTTGATTCCTTCTTTGATACTTTTTCTTGATGCATGAACTGTCGAATGTAATAATACCTAAGCAAAAATGTTAGTATTGAAATAAAACCTCTTTCAAAATTACACTATCCTCTGAAAAGTAAAGAAATATGTAATTACTTGACATTGAACATAAATAATTATCATGTGCCAAAAATACTTTAAATTCAATTATTACAGGTTGGTGGTATTTTCTTTTATTATAAAAAAGCAGTGGTTACTGGTTCAATAACGTAAAAAGAATTGCGTGTTTAAATTTTTTATTTCACTTTCTCTTTTATGTAAAAAAGGTGATAAAAAAATTTATTATCGTATTACAACAGTCATCAAATCTACGTAATACAAGTTTTTACAAATTATTTATACTGTTGAGGCATTTTATGATAATAATATTGGTAGTAAAGTTCCTTATAATTTGCCATTTTTAAAGAATATGGTAGTTATAATACAATTAAGTTTTACAGGTAATTTTTCTTAAAAGTACACTTATAAAGTAATAATGCTATTATAGTTATAATTATTGGTAGTAAATAATAATTAAGTAGGTAGATAAGCAATTTAAAGACAAAGGACAGGAAGGTTGATTCTTTACACACTTGAGAAAAGATTTGTTATGTAAAGTTAAAGATCAGAGATTTCACACTGATGTAAAACAAGAGTTTAGATTGTTGAACGTTTTCACGGATTCGTTGAGGCATTCGCTAATTCATTCAGTCATTCAATCCATATTTCCACAGCCAGCATACAACACAATACAATAGAATACAATGGCATACATTTCACAGAACATTAAGTGTGTCTTGATTTGAGACTATACACATCTACTACTAGTTACTTACTTACATAGAAGACTACTACTAACACAGAAAGTAGAGTGCATAGTTAGTGTTCCTACTTAAAGTCAAGAGTTAAGTTAATAGTCACCCAGGCAGACAGATATTTGCAACATTCTCAAAGCCAAATTCAAATCTTACTTTTTAGCTTTATAGTATACGCATAACAGTAATGGTGACTTGAGTCGATCTCTAACACTATTATCCTATTTTACGAACTGTTTATGTACCACATAGTCAGTAGGTTAGCTTCATACTATGAGCAGAAAATAATAGTAAAGTATGTAAGGAAGGAATCTGAAGCAAAGCATAAAAGACAAGACAAGGCAAGTAACAGATACATTCCATGGTTGAGGGCCCAAACACAAACAAAATCAACAGACAGACTTACATACAAACAAACAGAACACAGTCAACTTGCACACAAACAAAGGAAAACGACATAACAAATAGACACAATAGATTACGTTTCATTGCGCTTTACATTATCTCACAGTAAATGTTAACCTAGAACAGAGAAAATCTTAGTCAACCACTTCTTAAAGGACTAAGGAGGAATTTTAAGGGATAAAAGTACCTACTTACACACATTACAACAAGTGATATTATAATAGCCCCGTTTTCCTACATCTCTGCAATCACAATCACAATTTCTATTACATTTATTACGCAAATCCTTGGATCGGATTAGACTGCCGGATAAAGTGCACTAACTGAACTTGAGCGGAAATTCTTTGGCCAGTTGCAAAAGGAAAAGGAACGTAGCTCAGAAAATTAGAGCCATTATGCGTAAAATTTATGTGGTTCAATAATCTCCCGCGCGCCCTTTCTCTTTTCTCAACAACAAGAAAATCATTACATTTTCATTACCGCACCTAATTTAGTACTTTTACACTAAATCCAGATTTAAAAGATTGTTTCACTTCCGTTAATGCTTTTCTACATTCTACTACTGTAGAAAATGATAAAATGATAACGTTTTTGAAAGTGTGAATTATGACATGATTTTCAACTATATAGTCATGTAAGAAAACATTAAAAATAAAAAGAAATATTGCACTATGTGTGTAAAATGCGTGACTTGTGGTCATTAGGTCTGTTTATCACTGTTGGTTCGTTGTTTTATGGTTTGTAGCTGTAGTTTGCCGTTTTTCTATATTCCATATACATACTAGCATACATTAATACTTAAAACAGTAATTGCGTTACAACATGCATAATATATAATACAGGAAAATTGTGCACGTTATACATTTAAATTGCCAGAAACAGTCAAACAAATTAAATCAACATCTATCATTTAACATTCATAGTAGTAAAATTTGTAATAAAAATTGTAAACAAATAGCTTCGAGTCGACTGGAGTTTTTAAGGCGTCTTGGCTCCTTCTCCAGATCCTTCTTTGCTTGAAGGTGCTCCCTCAAATGGGGTTCCTTGTCTGGCAAAATTTTGTGCAACAAATTGTTGAGGGATCTGCTGACCACTTAATGGTACTCCCCCTGGGAATCCCCCTTGACCTCCGAAGCCTGGTTGACCTCCAGGGAAGAAAGCTTGCTGCTGACCTTGACCTGCCCCTGGAAATCGGCCTCCTTGTGTTCCTGGTTGAACTGGGATGGCGCTAGGAGCACCCCCGGGACCTGCTTGGTAAGGGTTGAAGTCAAATGGGAACCCTGCAGATTGAATTGGGCTACCTGACGGGGACTGATTGGCAAATTGGGCTCTTGACCCTTGACCCTGTGCTCCTTGTTGCAAAAATTGAGGTGGGATACCTTGTTGCCCCTGTCCTCCTTGCAAATATTGAGGGGGGATACCTCCTTGTTGTCCAGATTGGGGAGAGAATTGAATTTGTTGTTGTTGAGGAGCTGGACCTGCTGGACCGAATCCGCCGAATTGCTGAGGATAACCTTGAGGTCCTCCTTGTTGGAATTGTGGGGAAAATTGTTGTCCGAATTGAGATGGGCCTCCTTGTTGACGTGGGAAAGATCCACCGGGTCCACCGGGTTGTCCGAGGAATTGTGGGTTTTGACTCAAGAATTGTTCGGGGATTTGTCCTGGTCCTCCAGCTTGTTGGGGATATTGACCTAATTGAGGAAATTGAGTTGGTCTACCTTGGAATTGGGGTTGTTGGCTGTAGAGTTGCTGAATTTGTTCGGGACTCAATTGGTTTTGTGGGTTATAAGGGGAGATATCGCCTTGACCTGGTCGGATTGAAACTCTTCCACCTTGCAAAAATCCTTGAGATGGACCTAATGCCTGGGGTTGGTAATCTCCTGATGTTGTTCCTACTCTTTCGCCTTCTGGGGTTTTCACAACTCCTTGCTTCTCGGCAGCTTGAGCTGATTTTCCTCCCAATCCTGCTGGTGGTTGGTCCACAAAACCGTCCTACAATAACAAAAGTTGTACGTTAAACTCAGAAACATTTAATCTCCGTGGGGCATTTTGATTATAAAACATTTATGGATATTTGCATCATTTTCTCTTAAAGGAAACCTAGAATTTCTTATCTTAAATATTATATCTGTAATAAGTATGTCACCATTTGTAAAACTGTTTATTGAATTTGTTTTATTTAAGTACATAAGATATTAGGTAAGGAAAAAGGCTGCATGAAATATTGAGTCAAACCTGGTCAGCATCTTCACTGAATCCGTCCAAATCATAATTGGGTTGATACTGTTCACGTCCTCGTGGAGCTGGTCCAGCAGCAAATTGACGTCCATTAGGAGATGCACCCCCGAATCCTTGGAAAGGTGAAGGTCCTTGTCCAACGTTGAAGTTTAATCTTTGTGATGGTTCCTCATATCGTCCTCCACCACTGAATGGGGAAAGTTCTTCAGGAGCTCCACGAATGGATTGTGGGGATTGGGGACGGCCGAAACCTTGGGGTTGAATTTCAAATTGACCTTGTCCATGGTTTGGCAGTTGTTGTTGTGGTGAACGAAGAACGGGAGCATTGAATTGTTGAGGACCGGCATTGAATCCTTGTGGAAACTGTTGGGAATTTCCTCCGAAGGGAGATGGACCACCCTGGTATTGTTGCTGTCCTCCTTGAGGAATATTTTGGAAGTCATTGAAATCATTGGTTGGAATGTACCTTGGTCTTTCTCCACCGAATTGTCTGCTGTCTTGAGGTGAGAAGAATTGAGGGGGTCCTGGTGGAGGTCCAGTTGGTCCTTGACCTCTTGGAAGTTCACCTTGACGGGATTCGATTTGCCTTCTTTGTTGATACGCTTGTTGGGCACCATTTCCAAAAGAACGGAAATCCTCATCATCGGCAGCACTTGGTGCAGGTCCTGCAGCTGGGGAGCCAGAGTTGAATTTGTACTGTTTAGGGCCGTCGTCTACGTCGACTTCATCATCGTAACTATTATTTGGTGCTGGACGTGCGATTTTGTTAGCACTTGGAGTTTGGGCAGATGTAGATTGATCTGATGAGGCAGACTGAGTTGGGGTAACTCTGTAGTTATCGGGATATTCATCTTGTTGATCTGAAGATGCTGAAGCTTTTTCTCCAGCAGTGTACTCCGTAACTTTTAACTCACCTGGAATCAAAGGAAACATTATCTAATCGGAATGGACTAAGTTTTCTCTCTTAGAAAACACATCTCTGTTTTATGTCACTGACAGATAAATGCTTTGAAGCAACAAAGTAGCAATTAATTGTGATTTTATCAAAGTAACGCAATACGCAGAAACTTTCTAGATGAAGATTTATTCCTTTTACTACCAAACTATCCGACATCCTACAATTTGCAATGCTTTTATTAAGACTTACCAGTACCCGGATCCAGAAAACCATATTTTCCTTTCACCACTCCATCCTTGTTGCGTGTCTCCACTCTACAACAAAACAAATGGCTTTTAGCACACATTATTTTCCAACTTAGCCCGTAAATTCGGATATATTTTCATTTAAGTAGGCATATATTATTATATTTTCCTTTCACGACTCCATCCTTGTTGCGTGTCTCCACTCTACAACAAAACAAATGGCTTTTAGCACACATTATTTTCCAACTTAGCCCGTAAATTCGGATATATTTTCATTTAAGTAGGCATATATTATCAACTGAATCTTCCAAAAAAGTTCTATTATTTCTAATGTCGAGACAACTTTGCAACTTTGAATTCTCCAGATTGATATCACCGTTACAATACTTAGCTATACCTAATTTCGTTAGTAGATAAATATACCTATTCATTAAAAAAAGTAGTACGAGTCTGAAATAAATCAAGAAAGGATGCTAGCAATTTGCATGTAATAGTATTTTAATTCTTTCCCCAGAAATCTGAAGATGTTTGATAGGAAAAACAAAATAAGTGCATAAAAGCTATCTAGTCGCTAAATAAGTGCATAAAAGTAGGAGAATGAAATAAATGAGTCTTTCCAAGTAAAACTTAAACCATATAAGAGAAATATCTTGGCAAAGTCAAAGGAAAGGATAGATCATAAGATTCGTAGTAACGATGATAACATTGGTGTCAGATGAAGTCTCATATGAGAAGATTAAGCTTAAGTTATTGGATCATTTGACCTGGAACTGAATAAAAATCAAGTTATACGAGGATACTTGTTCTACGTAGTCACGATTACTAAAAAAGAATTCACATAGGAGCTGTTTCTTTATCAGTATCATTTTCTATATGCGCATATATCATAATATAGCATATATATATGAGGCAAGATAAAAAAAATGGGTTATATAAAAGATTTTTTTACAAATAGTAACGGAAAAGCAGTTAGCTCAAATTTGCACATATAGTACTCGTATAGAGAAGTTGCTGGATGTATGCAGAGATGCAGCATAGAATGCGAAATCGGATATGAGATACAAATTGTTAATTTATGCTTTTTTTACGCAGCGGAATTTGTAGATTCCCTCGAACAGGGCAAGAGAATAAGATATCACGAACGAAGAGCGTCATAAACACGCAATTTGTTTAATGCTCACTCTATAACTAGAGTTTTTTTATTACTATGTAGGAAAAGAATAGGAAAAAATGTTTAGTTGAAAATTAGTGGAATGGATACACTTAAAGGATTTGTTTTCTTACCTAAAGGAACCATCGTCACTTTCGTATCCGAATGTGTAACTTCTGATGATGTTACATGTATCGATAACATAGCAATCAAAAGAAAAGTGCAATCCATTAGTTAAGTGCATGACTATAGCATTCAGATTCAATTCTGTATTTAGCTAATAGAATTTTACGTGTATTCATAGCATATCGACATTTTACATACCCGTCATCGTTCACTTTATTAATCTGCTTCATTATCTTCGCCTTTGTGGGATCCAATGATGAGGATTTATCCAGAGCATTTGAATTCTTCTGTGGAGTGGCCAATATTGAAGCTATGTGTGATAGCCCAATGACCTATTGCAAAACAATTAAAAATAAGAAATTAAATTCAATATAACAATTCCTTTTGTAAGGCAACAAAAAAATATCAAATAAGCTATGAAAAATCTTCATTTTTTAGCAATTTTCCGCTTTGGTCAAAATATTTGCATCTTTAGGTAGCATAGGTACTTAATTAGCATTATGCCAAAATAAATAAGACCTAATTTTAGAAACCAGCCCCTGCAGCTAATGCTAGTTGTTAATAAATTTTAAAGTTTATCTGTAATCTATGATTTATTCAAAATGATAATTTTCTTGCGTGTGGGAAATAAATAGCATGGATTCGTCCATGAAAATTTTTTTTTTGCATTTTAAATTTTCTAAATGCATTTTTCAATGTTCTACAAAGTTCTGTTAGCTTTTCTGCAAGTATTCCTTAGAATCTATCTACAAATAATATTATGTGCATATTGTTGGTGATTGAGTGTGATATAAAATATTATGAAGGAATGATAATTAATTTATTTCTTGTAGATAGTTACTTTCTTCGCATATTACTAATTAGGGCATCGTAAATTCAGTCTATAAATCCTTAGTACCCCCAAGAAAGAATGTGCGAAACTTCCCATAAAGGGATGCTAATGTGTCTGAATTCTAAGATTGTTCATATTATTCAAAGTTCTATTGTAACTGTAAGTAGGAGTAAATATTATATAAATTGTAGTTACAGATTGTGCTAGAAGGGACTAGAGAGAGAGAAGTATTTATTTTTATAACAAGTTATAGTATAAGGATAATAATGCTAAGAGGAGGAGGTTGTTTCTAGATACTTAGCGTTGCTTTTGGTTCCCTTTGCTCCACAAATCGGATTTGTGAAGCTTCTGTAGTTGGTAAAGTACACATCACATTACATTCCATTGTTAATGATAGGGATGAGAAGGAATGGATGATATATCGCATTCTATTACGTTGTAAAGCTATGTGTAATTAGTAGTTTGACGTGTGATACTTATAATAAACATTGTTTCCCAACTACTCCAAACTAGAATCCAATTAGTACGTATTATAACAGGCAACTATTTTCTAATTTGGTGTCGATTCAAGATTCAACCTACTCAACATCCCTCCCTTCCCTTTAATACGTTGTTATCTAACGCAGGATCTCAACTATTGAATTACCGTCCTGCATAATAATACAACTGTATAAATTAGTACCCCTCTACTTCCACACTGTCTACTGCAGTCTACACATACATACTAGAGATATAAAGATGGAACTTGCTAAAGACATGCAGAATCAGAAGAGAATGGATTTCGAATTCCCGTCATAGTTTACACAAAGTTTAGCCACAGATTTAACTGGAGGAAACTGCTTTGCTGTTAATAATGTTTACCAATGCTTTTATTCATCTCTCTCTCTCTCTCTCTTCTATCTGTTTCGTCTTTAATCACAATGGTTTGACTTCGACTAGGGAAACCAATATAAAGTAGTGAAATCCAAAATGAATTTAATGGACCATTAAACAAATAAATACACCTGGATATTTAATAACGTCAAATGAACCTTTTGAGGCGAATTTATTTAATTCCTTGAAAAATTAATTGGATAGATGATTTCTTGGAGTTAGGTCCTGGTGACGTCACCTAAGTGATCGGACGGAACTGTCGGATTTAAAGATATGGGAGTGGGTCATTCTATTGTGCAATCGTAACATTTATAATGCACATTTAATTTTGCTATAATATAAGTAAATCGCATGCTCTAGTTTATTTTTACTTTTCTAATGCTAGTTAATGTATGCATCAAAGTCTTTGTATATTTAAATTACGTAGGTGTATGGATTTATAAGGATTTATATTATAGGCATTTGTTACATTTATGCAAATGAAATTCTAGGGAATGAATAATGAGATTTATTTAGCTGTGGTTTATGTTTTGTTATGGAGTCTTAGTGTTTGAGGTTATTTTGTGTAAACATTAGTAGAGAAATGAATCTAGAATTTAGAATACAATAATAGAGTGGCAAAGGAAATGGTTGGAATCAGAGCAGAAGACATTGAAAAAAGTACTAATTATACTTGTAATAAGAAGAACACGACCTAAACTGAAGGTGTTTTTTCAACAATAGAATGTCTGCTCAGTGCAAAGTCAAGTAAACTCTTCAAAACTGATCCTAAAAGAGTTTTACACACATTCCAATTCACTTTTGCTTCGTGAATATATTTCTTGTCCAATGACAATAAGTTGTAGTAAGAGGAGGAAAAAATGTTTCTTTACTTTTAATTACATAGCCAGGCATAACTGTAGCAGTTCTGACTTGTAAGTTCACTTTTTATTATGCAATGCTCTTGTTATCCCTGTCAGTAATAGCCATAGCTCTCGAGCTAATTTACTCACAACTATTCTAACGGTTAGTTCGTTAGTATCAAAGGAGTATCCATTTCACTCATACTCTGTACTTAATAACTAATAACTTGTAAGTGCATAGCATTAAGCACTTTTAATAAGGTTACTACGAACGAAGAAGACAAGATACTTCTCACTCCTCACCTCAAGTCGTGAATAAAATCATTTCTTCGCCTTTTCTGCATAGCCATTATAAATAGCATTTAAACATATACAGGGATTATTATGAGACTAATTCAAAAGGTAATTGGATCTAGTTTACAATTACTACCACAGCACAAATCACAACTGCATTCTATTTTCTATTTCTCAAGGTCGGTCTTTTCTTATCGTGCATTCAAATCGCTAATACTTTCCTTTGTAAAATAAATAATTAGCTTTAACACAGACAGCTAATGTAGAAGGCAGTTCATTAAATGCAACTTTTAATAGAGTGTTTTATGCACAGTTAATGCAGTTGTACTACTAAAGGACAAGATGCCTTAAACCTTGGACAATTTTGATTGCATATTTTTTCACTTTCATGCTCCAGAATAATTTTTGACAATTTTTTGCTATTTGTAAATGAAAAATATTTAGATTAAATAGTTTAAATTGTATTAATTCATTTCTAATGAATAATTGGGATTCTTTGTTGCATTCGGATTAGTTACATTTGTTATTGCAGTTAAATATTTGTAATTATTTTTGAAGTATCAGTTGTAACTAATAAGTACTGGTGTGCAATAAAAAAATTATGTTAACCATTACTGGTAGCCCTTCTTTTCGAGTACTTGCATTTCCTGTGTGCATTGCTGTCAACATTAATTATTGTTTTCTTGTATTGGCTACATCTCTATGATTTTTGCATAGGATTTTAAATAGCAGTTATTCTTGTTTGCATTGCAATGTTTTTTATGATGTTGGACAATATGCACTCATTTAATTTATTTGCCTGGGAATTGCATCACAGAACATGTTTCGTCATTTTTAGCCAACAGAAAATGATAGAGTGCATACTCTATATTCTGCACTGCTGGCTACTTATATCATTGCAATAATGTTCTAAATAGAGAATGGATAAAGGTATATAGACCAGGCAAAGCCGGCTGTGTGTAACTGTGGACAAGTTTTGGGGTCGCATCGGACACGATCGAACAGAAAGGGAAAGGACAAAACAGATAGATACATCGTCAATATATCGTCATCGAATTTTGAGCATTAAGAAAATAGTTCACGAATTCATCGTGTGATTATGAAATAAAACTGAATGTCAAAAATACATTAACGCTTTATTAGAATTATCTGCTAAAATCAATTAAATTTACATATTTACTTAAATAGATCACTGATGTCTTTACCAGTTTGTTGTAGCTAAAAACTATCTTTACTCATCTTGCGTCTAATGTCTGTAAATATTCTGTAGTTGTGAATTACAACTTGTGATCGTGAAAGAAATTGAACGATTGTACTAACCGAGAAGTATTTTCAGACAATGCTCTCTATTTTCAATTCTGCTAATTGGCTTGACTGGGACATGGAATATCCACTTGGAATAGCTTTGTTAAAAAATACAAATAGGTAGTATACATTTTAGAGATATTGGTATAGTTTACGTAATTTACTTCATTACATGCCGTTTTCTACATGTACCACTCCAGTTTTAACATAATTTTACGAATCCCCGTTGTTTGAAACCTTAAAAGTTTTTTCTTGGTTTGAAAGTAAATTCATTTAATTTGTGCATTAGGTCACTATTAAAAATGTTTATTGTTTGACACAATTCTTACAACTGTAAGAATAAATGGCATAGACGATTGTGCATTTAAATTTGTTCTTTTTTGTGCTTTGTAGCTTGGCCTTTGTAAATAACTTGACATTTTATCGTATCCGCAATTTTTTAAAGTCTGAAAAGTAAGTTGTATATAAATATTGCA
>JABASI010003009.1:0-17733 GCA_019776505.1 Tomocerus nigrus | reverse complement strand
AGGTGAAGTAGGAGCCAGAATTCTGTCGAATTATTCCCTGAAATTATTCAGCCTCACTGATAAAGACAGAGGACAATACATGGTACCGAAATTACCAAAAGAATATTCACTCGATGGAGTTTGCATGACAACTAAAGAAACGGCAATCACAACGCCCTTGAGTTATAACTTTATTCATTGTTACAGGCACAATTTTCTGGCATATTTCCAGCGGATGCAGGAGAAGGGATTTTTGAAAATTTGGTGGGAGCAAAAGCGATTCTTTGACTATCATCAATACGACCAGTTCAATTCAAAATCGAAGCACGACGAGATGCAGCCCGGGGGTATTAGTTTGCACATGAAAATTCACACAATTTTTGTTTTGTGTTGCCATCTTCTCCTCGGCTCTTTTATTCTCTTCTCTCTTGAACTTCTTTGGGTGGACATTTCGACAACATTTCCCTCTCCATCTCTTTCTTCCTTTCTAGCAAACGCAATTGGTTCATTTCATTTTATTTTCCTCCAACTTCGTCTATCCTGCGGATATTTACACAGACAAATTCGACAGTTGACTAAAAGAAGATTCAAATTGCCGAGAAATTGTTGGGCTAAAATCAGAAACCTTTCGGCCCCTGAGGACGTTACGGAGACTTCTATTGCCAGTCATTGGGATGGGAATCCGGGAAATGCATGTGGTCCTGTCAATCATCCTGCTCCCGAATCCTAAATTTCGTGTCAGGTAAGCCAAGAGCGGGAATCTTCTCTGCAAGATGATGAAGCTGTCTAACTGGGATTCCGCCGATTGAGCATTGATCCAGACCATAGTGGCATACTATTTTGTACATTCTCATTTCACGCCCCACGATTTCGCCCATAGAGCTAATGGCTATATAGGGCGCATGGCCCTGACGAAATCAGCAATGAATTCCTCAAAAGCTTGCCGGAGGAGGGCAAAATAAAATGTCTTGAGATCCTGAACGGCATACTGCACACAGAAGCCCCTCCAAAGGACTGGTCAGAATCTGTTACTGTAATGTTGTTTAAAAAAGGAGACAAGCTAGACCCGAAAAATTACAGACCAATCGCATTGCTAAATTCTCTTCTGAAGCTGTTCACCCAAATAATTAATTGTCGTCTGACATGCTGGGCAGAGAAGGTAGGAATTTTGCCAGAGGCGCAAGCAGGTTTTCGAAAGGGCCGAGGATGTGAAGACCAAATCTTCACCCTTAACAGTGCCATTCAAATTGGAACCACAAGATCTCGAAAAGTATACGCTCTATTTATAGATTTTGCCCGTGCATTCCCCTCAATTAACTGGAATTTACTCTGGAGCAGACTTTTCAACGTTGGAGTGTCAGCAAAGATCATCAGACTGCTGCAGAAAATCTACAAAAATGCATTTACGAAAATAAGACTACCAGATGAGGAAACTGAACCGCTTAGTATCACCGAGGGTCTACTTCAGGGGGAGGTACTCTCGCCACTCCTATTCTGTATGTATATTCACGATATAGAGGATGTCTTGAAAGAAAAAGGATGGAAGGGGATTGAAATTTCCGCAAAATGTGTACTACACATCTTATTGTTTGCTGATGACGCAGTAGTTCTAACCGACAACCCTCAAAGCATGAAAAGGAAAATTCGAACTTTGGAAGAATATTTCAAATGGCTTAAATTGGAAGTCAACATCAGCAAAACCAAGGTGGTGGTATTTCGCAGAGCAGGACCTTTAAAAAAGAATCTTAACTTCATGTACAACGGAAAATCAATTGAAATAGTTAAAGAATATGTCTACCTTGGTTGTCCCATTCTCGTCATCCGGATTGTTCCGCACTACAGCAAGATACTTCAAAAACAAAGCAACACAAGCGACCGGCGCTGTGAGTGACATTATTTATAGAGGGGGGATAGGAAATTTTGAAGCCAACATCAGGCTCTTCGACGCAATTGCTCTCTCTTCTCTGCTATATTGTAGCCATATCTGGAGTCTAAGGTACACCGACGATCTCGAATCAAGCCAATCAAAATTCATTAGAAAGGTAATGGGTGTGAAGCCCACAGTACCGAGTTGTATTATCAGGCTTGATTCTGATCGTCGTAAAATAAAATATGAAATAGTTAAGAAAATAGCTAATTATTTATTTAAGTTACATAATATGTAGCGAGGAAAGGTATCCCAAGATATGTTTCCTCGCTCTCTCAGCCCTTGACAAGTGTAAACATAACGATGCAAAATACAATTGGGTATCCCAATGTAGAGCAATCTGGAATGAACTAAATCTAACGAGCATATGGAACAATCAAAATGCACAATTGTTGGCTGAAAGTTATGTTGATACTTGCAGGGCTGCAGAAGATAAGTATAGAGAAGAAGACTTAATAAAACTTAAAACCTACACTGAATATGAGTATTTTGTTAATTTTCGTAATGTTCAAAATAGGTTACCATCACCATTAATAAAATGTAAACTGCCACCAAAAGATATAAAATTACTTAACCAACTAAGACTGAATTACAATCTCTTGTACTTTAATAGTGTATACTATAAGTTCGATGCTAAGTCAATCTGTAGCTACTGTAGCCTTAATGTACCTAATAGCATACATCACATGCTATGTCTATGCCCTATCCACAATAGAAATGATACATTCTTAAAAAACTGCACTGAACAAAAATTATTTGAAACCCTAGATTCTACTTATGTAAATAACTTAAAAATTATTGCAAACTTTGTTAAAATCGCCTTAGCCAGACTAAAAATGTTTGATGAATTAGTCAATAGTAACTAACTTAACAATAAGACAAGAATTTACTATGTATTTATAAACTACTGTCATGTTCTGTGGGCCAAGTGCTCGACGAGAACATTAATAAATCAATCAATCAATCAATCAATCAATCAACAAAGCGCAAAGTAAACAATGCGATGCTTATAAACATTTAAAATAACTAACTTCGTTAATACATCATTAAAACTGAAAAGCTTTCCTAATACAATAAATATTAAAAATTAAAAATGATTATATAATGTCAAAAGCTTTGAATTCTTAAAAAAACAATCATTCAGCCTGCCGTTAAAATAACTAAAAAGCTCTTAACAACTAACTCTTTTCTTTCATTAGTAGTTACGTTTTATTACGAAAGAATATTCAGCAAAAAATTCCTTTACAAATTTTAAAAAGTGTTCAGTCACTGACATAGGATTGATGTTGTCCATTTTGAAATGTTTACTAAAAGCCTCAAGAACAAAAAAGCATAATAATAAAATAATATTATTATTATAGCTTAGTTAGCACATAAGAAGACATAAATAACAAACACACCATACACAAAACCGAACATGGCATGCATTGCATGCAGCGGATTAGTTAGGTACATTTACATGCATGCTGTACACACAAAAGAAAATAATGCAACAAAGGAAATGTGGATTAGCAGTCGGGGTTTTTCAGAGCAGCGACTTTTAAAATTTGGAAAGTCCTACTAATATTTTCGAAACCAAAAGCTCTGATTGGCGACGTTTTCAGTAAATATCATGTAGAGCTTGAAAAGCTATTTTATCCAAAATAGTTGCTATAAGCATGGCGTATTCCCTAGCCAGTTACTTAGTGGTTGCACTTATGCTCCAAATTTATGTACATACTACTAGATAATAAATGGATGTGTACACACTCACACTCAATACAGTGCCTTCCATAATATACTCTTCATTTTGACAAAATGAAAATGGGCTAACATTATTTTCTATACCACTAAAAGCTGCACTATTTTAAAATTTGGGTGTAAAGCAAGGAGGTTGAGACTATTAAGACGTCTGACTTCATCAGAAGTGGGAAAAAATATTTGTATTTCTTAGAAAACTAATGATTGTCCTTTCCATGAGATTCTAAGAGGGAGAAGGAGGAATATTTTCTGGCAAGTGATGGTGTTGAAGTCTGGGCGTTAGGTAGTTTTGAAAGACCGAGTAGAAAAAGGGTTAAGACGAGCTGTATATAGTGGGAAGAGATTATGTAACTAACCCAGAGGAAGCATCTGGGCATCAAGGAGAAGGATTTTATAGAAAAGAAAGGGTGTCATCTCATGACATTGTACGGAATGGACTTCTTTGCTCCATAAATGTTGGTTGGCTCGGGCTGTTATAGTAAAGAGACGCTCAGAGTTAACTCTTGTTGGCTGTCTGCATTGAGAAATGTAGTTGAAAAGCATGTTATCTCCTTTTGTACACTTTTCCATATAAGGAGTGACACTGTCTTGCTCTCGCTTTCCTTTTACTTGTCACTGGCTGTTTCCTAGGTGGATTTGAAGAGATGTTGTCGGAGCTAAGTAAGTACATTCTGTACATTGTGCTTTAGTCTTATGTACATAGCTAAGTAGATGCACTAGTATAGTCCAAGGAGGCAGGGAGGCAGGCGGGCAGTCCAGCATGGACTAAACGAGAGAGAGAGAGAGAGAGAGAGAGAGAGAAAGGACGAGGGAAAGTCCTTAGCCATATTACACAGAAGACAGAGCACTTAATGTCCATATAGACACTTGGGGCAGATAGCGATATCGTGCCATTCGTGCAGCCGTAGAGCAAAGTGCATGTCGGAGATACTAACCAATAGTATTTATAATAAATATGTAATAGATACAACATCCTCGTAGTATTTATAGTAAGTAGAGATAGGAGGCATTTAGAGGGACGGGAATGGATGACTATCTGCCTGGCTCAGATCTATATTAGCACAAGTGGCGATATAGGGCGAAGAAAGAAATTTAGGCCATCCCTGGAGGACGCTATGACATGGGAAGGAAATGGGAAAGCAGAGTGAGTCTCGTATCGCTTCCCTCGTATCGCTCAACATAACAGAACGTAACGAAACGTTGTTTAGAGAAAGCAGGAGAGAGAGAGAGAGAGAGAGAGAAGGGAAAGTGTTACTGTGATGTGAGTAAGCCAAAGGAAAGCTGAGCATAAGAGCCAGGGCTTGTCCGTATAGCACGCTCTGTTATGCTCTCTACGGTGCCGAAGGTCCGTATGTGCGGAATGCGATGAGCCACGTAGTTCCCCTACTACTGCTGGCCCTATAGCACGGCACGGCGGCTATAGGCCCTGCTGAGTGAAGCAATGCACGGGAAGCAGGGAAGGGAGGCGAGGCTGGGAGAAAGTCGTGAAAGGATCCATGCATGTATGGCATGTGTATGTATGTATTATGTATAGCCGTGTGTTGCAGACAGAGAGAGAGAGAGAGTGCAGGGAAGGCAGGCAGTGCAGGGCGGCCTAGTGCCTCGTCGGGCTTCGTTTTGTTAGACTTCCTCTCTATAGGCCTGGACTGTGTAAACTCCTGGAGCCTTGCCAAGTGCGGAAGTACCCCTTTGCCAAGATCAATTTTCCAGCCGCCCACAAGGCAAAGCCCCTCTATGTAAAATCCCCCCAAATCTTCATCGATCAAAGTATGAGTTTCGTTTTGAGACTTATTGTTAGGTATTGGTAAGCATTATGGGCT
The DNA here is from genome assembly GCA_019776505.1 of Tomocerus nigrus. NCBI lineage: Eukaryota > Metazoa > Arthropoda > Collembola > Entomobryomorpha > Tomoceridae > Tomocerus > Tomocerus nigrus. Next base: position 12,267 of record JABASI010003009.1, on the reverse strand, counting down.
CCTTTTTGGTGCTCTCATGTTGGCTAACCATGACATTTGTCTCTCCTGAAACATTTGGATTTTCACCAAGCGACCCGACCGTTTTCTCCATTATTTCACCATGCTTCCGCTTACACTTAATACACACATGCACTCCCAGACACTCACTCACCTTCCTCACCATCTTCACTATCCTCACTCACTTCTTATCATATCAATTTATTTCTATCGACATCCTTCCCCATATCTACCCATCTATCTCTTCTCCCCAACCAACCTCAACGCCACTATTAGCTCGACTCGACCTCCGACGTCTTATTATATTATTATCTTCCTATTAAATTTAGTAGTAGTGCCAGTAGCAGTCAGCTGGTAGGCCCAACTAGGCTCAGTCCTAAATCCACTAGTCCAAAAGCGCAAACAGGAAACCCTAATATCTACCTACTCTTTATATAGCTGCTATAATATTATTATGCCACTATTGCTACTTGCATACTACTAAATAAAAGCTACTGTTTTTCTCTTGCATCATTCTACCTATACAATTACATGTAGGGAGGTAGTTAGCTTTCGTCTTCCTACTTATGCCCCTCCGCTCACACAATCAGTTTACTCAGATTAACGTTCCCTCCAACCTGCCACTGCCATCATCCTTTATTTTCTCTTTTTCCTTGCACACACATGTGCATGCATTCGTGCATACGTATCTCTCTTTTCTTCTATACTTTCCTGCCATGCGACAAACGTGATATCAGCCAGAGCAAACCATCTCCCCGACTGTCCGCATTGCATTCTACTCAACTCCTACTACTACATAAATGATACTAAACTAGCGGAAACACAAATGTAAATGTTCGGCCAACTAAACTCCGTTGCTCTACACGCCCTTCTCAGGTTCCTTGAAAATCACTGCTATCCACCCAGTCGCTCCACACTATTATAGTCTTAAATAGCAGTCGTGACCCTGAGTACAGGGCGTACCATACATACCACCCTTCATATCAACTACCCTCTTCAGGCGAGTCATCTAATTTTAATAGCATTACGTTTAGGTAATTTGGCTTGAACTATATGTACATTATTAACGATTGATTTTTAGATTCTTCGGCAATGTGTTATTTTGTTTTGCTAGTAGACTTCCTTTATACGAAAGTTTGGGCTGATAAGAAATTGTAAACTGCCTGACACTAATTAAAATTTATGATACAAGTCCTTGATGTTTTTGACTAGCGAGTTGGTTTTGATTATTAGTGGATTTATTCCCTAGCTAAAAATAAAAAACCTAGAAATCAATTATTTAGGTACCTATGCAAAATAATTCACCAGAAATTTCTTATTCATAACCAATTCCACGAGAGTTCACCATAGTGTATTTAATACGCATGTGGTATTCAAAACAATGTTATCTGATTGTGCAGTGGATCGTTAAGTCAGTGCAGCTTATTATATAACGATGTCTATTGTTAAGAACACCATAGAATATTGTATAATGGGCATATTAAATAAATCATGGTGAACTCTCGTGGAGTTGCTTTTAACGCACACACAATTCCGAACAATTTTATAACATCAGCAGCATAAAATAGCTCCTTCACTCAAATTGACTTCCTGTCATTTCGATTCCTCGTTGCAGCCCTAACATACTTACCTATAAAATAGGAGAATACACTTTTTTAAGACATTTTTATTTACTAGTTTAGGGCCTCAGTAAAAGATAATACAGTAGCCACAATTCTCGCCATGTTCAATTTCATGCTCTTTAGTAGAAAATGAAAAAATTCGAAATTCCGTATAACTTTCGCCAATTCTATCAAAAATTTTGGATTTCGATGACTTGTGTCGAATGTTGTGAACGTCGAACGAATTTTGTGTGTCTGAAACCTTCTCCAGTAGCTACAGCCCTGCTTTGGGTGCTGCAGATTTTAGCAGTTTCTCAAGTCTTAGAAAAAAATCCAGTATAGTAAAACGCCACATTTGTCAAATAAGTATAGGTAGACGTCTCTATTTTCCCCAGCTAAACCTTAAGAAACTTTCATTAACTTTTATATCTAAATATGTTGGCCATCTCGCACGTTAATTTTGTAACGGTGAAAGTAGACGAGTTTCATATGGAATTAACTGTGAAGAGGAAAATGTCATGCTGGGGCTGCATGGTCTCGAAAAAATAAAACGCGTTTAAACTTTAGAATTCAGGGGCTTCGATTCATTGAATTCCAAATTTCATGAAACTTTTTTTTCGCATTGTAGGTAGGTACTCAGAATGCTCGATGGTTATCGTAAAATAGACATAGTAAATAGTAGGATATCCTAATTCTTATTAGTAAGCCATGAAAGCTGAAATAAAACTACCTACACGTATTTGGTATACCTAAGTTCTCAGTTCAGTTCTGTTATAAGGTTATAAATAAGGGAAGGGCACACTCTATAAGAAATGTCCCAAAGGTGCAGGCCACCAAAAAATCTGGCCTGTTGCCAACTCCTTGGTATGAGATCATGGATTGTTCAAGTTTGAGGTTTCAAGTTTCCTTCATTTCCCGCTACTGCGCCGCGCTACCCGCATGTTGTGTCTTTTGTGACATTCATTAAGTATGATAACCCAGTTATTCTATGTCAGGCATATTAAGTTTGTTCCGCGCTACGATTAAGGGAAAAAGACGTGTATTGGGAAATTCTGGAAAGTCTCTGTTATTTCCTTAGAAGTTTTCTTACATTTATCAAGGTCAACGAATTTTAGATTGTCATTGTCTTGATGGTTTCTACATAATTTTCCTGCTAGTAAAAACATTTTTCGTATATTTTTGAGAAAGTTTTTACAGGATGAGCATATTGTATACAAAAAATTCAATTTTAAAACCTAGTCCCAGATTATCAACTTTAGAAATGCATACTGTTGGTTATGATTAAGGGTGACCCTGTAAGGAACTTCGCGAGTTGACTCTATAACTATTACTGCATAGCTAGAAAGTCTTACTGCTAATTCGACGGAAAGAATGTGGCCCCTTTCTCCTATATTTATATTATACAGATGTGTAGTGATGTAGTGAAGAATATTAGAATGCAATGCGTGTAAACTTCAAGGATCCTGACTCGTTAAGTTACTGGATGCTATAGAGAGTGACTAGTCTTAGAAGTTTTGTATAATAATGCACAGAGTGAACACAAGTATATTAGGTATCCCAGTATGCCCATACTATAATAGGAGCATGAAGAAGAGTCTACTAATATTTAGGAATTCTCTGGCTAGGTACCTACTGTAAAAATACTTTAGTACTTAGAGGTATAATAAGTAGGTGCCTATATTATAAAATGTGCTATGCTATATGTACGTACAAACAGACGAGACTGTAACATTCTGTACATCAGGTTCCTTTGTAATTCAGTTCTGCCGACTATTTAGACGTTGCAAATCCAAGAAATGTAGTAATAGCACTAAGCACATACATAGAGATACTGCAATGAAACGGAATTGAAAGTGATGTCATACTTTCTCTTGCTTCTGCACGAGGAAGACTGCAATGGAATGGAAAGGGACTGTCACAATCCATTTAGGAAAAAGCGAATGATGTTTCAAAATGAGGAGAGGAGAGAAAGGGGAATCTTGGACCTTTGCGAGCTACGAAAAAACTCGGAGGAAATTACGATCTTCTGTGTAATATTCCCATTTTTATGCATTGATGAATTCATTCAAGTCCCTGCTTTGATCAATGACAGCAATTTTCGTGAACATGTCGTGCCGTGCCGAAGCCGAACTATTTGCTCTACTTTCTCTCCTTTCACTCCTTTCTCCACTATCATATGCATAGAATGAACATCAGTCGATACTGAATAGTGAAAGACGACTTTAATTTTAACTGACAATTCCTTTCATAATCTTTGATCCTATTACGTGTTTAATTCGAATATCCTACTAGGTAAGCTATAACTTAGCATTACAGCGACTAGGGTTATAAAATATTATATGAACTAGAAAAAGAATTTACATGTCTATTCAATTCAATAACAGCTACTATATATTATGTACGTAGGCCTCGCATTATTTAAGACGTACCTCGAACGATATAAAATAGCTGTGCCTAAAATTATCTATAGGTTTATTGTTAGCTACTTTTTAATTTGTTGTAAGAAAAATGAGTTAGGGATGGGTTTAGTGATGGGTGATGGGAAACCCATTGCCCCACATTTAATAAAGCCATTGGAAAATCAAAGAGACCTCAGGACATAGCGATGAAGTTCTTGTTTCGGTAAATGAAAGGATTTGGAAACTCTTAAAGGATTATAATCACGAGGCCTATTATTTACTGTTAATTCAGGAAAATATAAAGTACGGTGAATGGCTCTGAATAAAATAGCAATGCCCATTGCCATTACATTACAAGCCGGCAACAAACTGCCATTCTTAGTCATAATGTCGCACTTGGCTAATTCGAGCGGAAAATTAGGCCTTTTGACCCAAGCTTAGTAATTCAAACCTCAAGCTGTAATTGGAAACACCAATAACAAAGTCCTTCTTGGCTCTACTTCGTAGAATCCCCTCATCCTATTCTTAAATTACTCAAAATAGCTTTTAGCATAAATGGATAATGAAGCTTAAATTATGTATAAATCCGTCTGGGCAAATATCTACTAGGATATTTATTTACATGTGCACAAGGACAACTATTTCTTTGTGGACAATTGCGGAAAGTTTGCATTTACTTACTTAGCAGTGCAATGATACAATATAATCAATAATTCAATTAGGAATAGTGCATAAATCTTTATAGTTTATAGATACATGTCTAGGACATATCTACTTATGGATAATAATATGTTTCCTACACAACCCATGCAGTATAGCTTTAAATAAGAACCCTTACAAACATATAATTTCAGAAATATCCATTTTGCATGACAAATCAACATAAATTCCCAATGAGCTAATTTCTAACATCATACGGAACTGGCACAAAATTGGGAGTGAAAGGAATCAAACTAACAACAGGAAGAATTTAGCCCACTAAGTGCGAGTAGATAATAACGTGCTTAATATTTTGCATGGAATTCAATCGAGCCAAGACTGACAATAAATCAGTCAAAGCGGAGCCGTCAACCCACATTTTCGTGTTGAGCTAGTAAAATTTGTGTGGCAAGTAGCTATTGAGGTTTGGAAACATCAGGACTCATTTAATAAAATTTTAATTGATTATTGGATGCCTTCAAGGAGGTATAGTAATCCACGTCAACTGCCGACTTAAAGACATGCAAAAGTTGAGCAAACAAGAGAGATATGGAACTAAGGAGGACACGAGTGTTGAATAGATAATATTAATTCATTTTAGGACATGAAAAGTCTACTGTAGAGTTCCGTAAAAATCGATAAGTAATTCTGATTGATCGTTTATCAAGCAGGTGTCAAAACATGATTGGATAAAATAAAGTTTCGCATAGAGCCAATGGTGAACTTTCTTATGTGCTTCAAGTCAGGTGAGCAAAGAAGAATTTAGCGGATTATATTGTATGGGGAAAGCGATAAGAGCGGAGGCCAAATTAGAAGGCAGGTACTTTGAGTGTAGGTTTATATATTTATCATCGTGGAGGTAGGGTCTCGATTCTCGATCGGAAATCCCTGTGTATCAGTATGCATGGATATAGGGGCGAGGTATGTACATAGCTAGCTAGCTAATAAATAATAGAGGCTACAATAGCAATAGGGGAATGAATAAGTTTGTGGAGCGATAGGGGAGTGTGATAGAGAGCTTAAAATAAGTAGCTAGTTGGTCGTTAAACAGACGGTTTACGATATTACGATCAAGTCGAGTCGTTGTACCTGTATCTAGATAGCCTAGATAATTTGGTTTTATGGCCCCTTGCCTGTTAGTACGTACATTGGTGTGAGTGTGTTTGGTGGCTGTTAAAGATCAACAAAATTGTTCCTGTTTGCAATGCGAAAGAATGTTATGGAGGGAATCTGTCAGGAGAGACAGCCAGTTATGCATGCACTCTAATAATATAATATTGAAACGGAGGATGCCTATAATAAATATAATGGGATCCAATGTAAAGGTACCTAGATACGATACAAGCATGCCAGACCAGGCAGCTCTCCTATTATTTACTTGTCGTCTATCTATTTAGTGCAAAGGGCATGTGGAAAGGATGTAATGGCTCGATAACATTTGTACGTGTGCAGCAAGAGTGGGTACCTACCTACAGATAGATACGTAGATGTACCTACAACAACAAGAGTGGGGTTTCAGTTAAGTTTACTTGTCGCCTTGGATTGAATGGAGGTGCGAAACAGAATAAATCTAATCCGCAGAATTTTAGTTTACATTAGGCAAGATCCATAAAAGATAGGCAGGCAGGGGATTCTTAGCGTTTTGGGAAATATGTTGACAATGTCGACATATAGACATTTGGGGAATATATTTACTCGCGCCTCACACGGACATGAGCCAATGCAAACATATTGCTCTCCTCCTGTTCTAACTCCTGCCTGCTCTACTAATCCAGAAATGAATGTGTTTAGCAGAAGTGCATCCTCACACACACACACACCGCACACACTTATATTTCATAGCCATCTGGCCCGTAAATTGAAAACTGATCCTTACATGAGGAATTGCCTCGGCAGTCGCAATCTATGACACGAACAAACTTCACGGAGCATTATTTACAGCTAACTAAACAGTAGGAAGTAGAAAGGACATGATATTATGCATTCCTCCGTCCGTGTTCAAGTACAAGGAACTGTTTATTCGCCAGGCAGATGAAGAGAAAGTGATGGCGAGGAGAGTAGAAAGCTAGGTGAAAGGAGGCAACTGAACAGACGGTTATTTATGTCTCCCGACTACTTGCTAGGATTTTCTACTGGTATTTTCCCTACTAGATCTACGTATGTCTGCTCCGCACAACTCAGGTACGTTCGTCCATTCTCTGATAAAAGGAGCCTCTCTTGTTTTAACCCGTATATTTAGCCTTATGTATTAAAGATAGAGAGAGATGGGAATAAAATGGAATAGATAGAAGATACTCTTACCTTTTACGGCATTCAATTTGTTGCCGACCATTTGCTTGGCCACGAACGCGGCCATCTTGACGATTTCCTAAAGCCTTTCAAACACAAGAAGCGCGCACAAGGAAGGAAGTATCTGTAATTCACAAATTACATTCAATCAGTTAGATTTTATTTCAAGGGCTCCCCACGAAACAACTGAAGGAGTCAGTTAGTGAGTGAGTGAGTGAGTGAGTGAGGGCGCTAACACAAATAAATAATGCATACAACCAAAGAGAAAACTAAAAACTTTATCATGCCCTCTGGTCCCTGGTGACTTTTATAACGACTTTCCTCTATGGGCACATGAGATCAATAAATACAATGATGCATTCCTCCTTTCTTTCTTCAAATTATGTAATTCAATATATGTTCTCCCCTAATGTGCACTAACACGACCCACTAACACAAAACTACCACTTTCTTCTACAACACTTACTCAATTCTCCACAGTGTCTATTTACTCTGTTACCTCATTTAACTTCAATAGTGACGAATGCTTTTCATAACTCATATCTACGTCCCCTGTCATATACTAACACGAACATTACTCTTTCTCTTCCCTACTCTCTTCCTTTTCAATATACTAAAGTAACTTATGTCTAAATGTTAGCTATTTGTAGCTTTGATGTAATGTTTATAGGCAAATAAAACATTTGCAGCCAAGGGCCCTATAACGCTCGATTCCCCTTTAAAATTGAACTTACAGTTGTAGTAGTTACTTTCTATTTATGATAAAGAAATCCTTCAAGGCAACGAGAAATAATTTTATAAAGGCTTGCGTAACATTCTGCAATTTTCACAAGAAGAAATAATTTACTCGTGTTTATTCATTTCATGTGTAGCTAATTATTCAACTGATTGTGATGGTATTTCTGTTCATGTGATTTTCTCTGTATTTCAAACTTAAAAATTATGACAACCGTAAGCGCCAAAGTCTGTTACTTTTTGAAAAATTCATACTAAAATATTTCAAGTCAGCTCGTGGATTTTAAAGACGAATAACGATTTATCAAAGTTTTTACTCCAGTACCTATTTTTCCCAAATAAATGCACCTGGGATCCAACAACCACAGGATTAGCTAGACGACATGAAAAGTCTGCTGTCTGGAACAGACATTATCGTCATCGGTTCACAATTTGTGCTGATACCACCTAACCAACGAAGTTATCGACAGAACCTTTGAACAGTCTGAACAGTTGTATAAGTATCTCCTATCTGGATGCCTGTTCCAAAAGGGGAATTACTACAGTATTCAACTTGTCTACGAGATCTTTGGCAATTTTTATTTCGTATCTATGTAATAGGATCTAGCGCTAATAAAAATATGGCTACCTAGCTGACAATGAGAAGGAACTAAGTAATAAAGCGTTTCATCCACCTGCATTACGTACTAATTTTTTAATACAATGTTTTATATTTATTTTGCTGAGCATTTTCTCATTTTCTTCAAGAGAGAGTCTGTTGAGAAACTAATGAAAACGTAAATAGTGTTTCCTTCCCCTGCTATAGCAAATTACACGTTACTGCTCTCATGTGGACTTTAATGACCTCTCCATTATTTACATTACTTACTTTCTAGCACCTTTCTACTGGATTTATGTAAAAAGTTTTACAAATGCAACAAAGAAGGAACCCCTATTTTCTAGTTATGCAATTCGCAATTCATAACAAAAGAACATGTGAATTTCATAAATCTTTTGCTTTCTTGTGCACATTTCTGGGCTATAAAAATATCAGTGCCTACTAATTTGTCTGCATTTCTTCTTCATTTTGTACTACAGGAAAATTAAGTAAGTAAAAGTTGTGTTCCACATAGGATAAGAACAAATCTACAAGAACAATAAACATTTTCTTACTAGGATTTCTTTTGTTTGCATGCTAACAAGTTGGAATTACTGCACTGTGTACTATGATGAAATTTCATTGTCATAATGTTTACGGAAACACGTCTTATTGTGCTAGGCCATTCATAGATAGTAAACAGCAGCGACTTTCACAGAATCTGTTTCATATAGAACTAATCCCTTTTTTTAACAATAGCGGCTTTCTCTTTCGGTAGAATTACATTCATTGGCATGCACCTGTAGGTATGTACAATCGGTGCCGCTTAAGTTACAGAAAGGAGAGATGAGTTAAGTATACCTATATAATTTATCCAGGGCTAAGAAAATATATAAATATTTGCGTAGGTACTGTGCTTTACAAGCATACGGATCATTTCCTAATAGTCTACCTAAATATGTCAATAGGTACTTAACACAGCTCATTAGAAAATCCGATTCTGTGGATTGACCTACCTCAAAAAATGTGCATTCGTTAAAAGTTAAAAAAAAATAAACTTGCAGGTGTCATTTCAGAATTTATTATGGTTACTCACCAATTTCCTCTGTATATTATATTTATTCAGATATTTTTAAAACTTGCATCCTAATTGAAGAATTCTGACCTTTAATTAACGTTTTGTGTTGTGAATTGTAAATTGTTCCCGTTTGTAAACAAGCATCTGACGATGCTATTTACGTATGCAAACATTACACATTGGGAATTATAGACGAGGCTTTAACTGAGCACATTATATTGACATAGTGCTGCGATTTTGCCTGGGGATATTCTGTAAAGCTTTTTGTACATGCCAACATCCCTGCTTATTACGTAGTTGCAGTGATCTTTATTCATATAATGATAGTAATGAATGTATTTAACATAGTCATAGTCATATAGGTAGATCAGTAGTGCCGTGTGTAGGGCATTTGATGGAAAAGGCCTTTTAAGTGCTTCTAAACTTTCATTGAGATGGTTAGCGACTTAATGTTGTTATAATACTTATATGTTTAAATTAGGGTGTCTTATAGCATTCTATATTAATACCATCACTGTTCATTATGTTAAAGAGATTCAAAACTAATCGCATTAGATGAACTTAGTCGAAAAGAATTCATCGCTATATAGTCGGTGCACAATGTGCAAAAGTAGAGTTCTTCCATATGGCTAATAAAAAATTATCTGGACACACGAGCCATCTGCGTAATTATGAGCCCGTTGAGGGGGTTCGGCACAGATAAACCACATAAAATTATGAATGTTAAAAGGTCACAGTTTAAAAAATTCAAGTCGCAATATCTATTATAGCATCATCCAAGAAAAAACGTCTCGTCGACGTATTCAATTCCAAAAAAAACTCTTGTTTGCGAGAAAATTAAGTAAAATTCGAAATAATCACAGAGAAGACACATTGCCATTAGGATAGCATAGAAAAAGAGAAAATACTGCAATTTGGATTTCATTGGAAGTAGTCGAATATAATAAAGATTTGATTAAAGAATATCAAGAATGAAAATGAAGGGTAGTAAACTAAAAGTATGATTATTTATTAAAATAAGTAAGCTGCTGGCAGTGCTGGCTATGCATTTCCATCTCTATATACCTAACTCTGTAAAAGATAAGAGAGAAAGGGGAAACCAAGTGGAAAATGTAAGTCATTGCAAATTGAATTGTAAACATTCTTTGATATATTTTTAATATAAGTACTAGTATAGTATGTAGATATTATAAGGAGAATCGCCAGAGTTTGCGGAATGGCATGGCGCACATGGCCAAGAATGCTGACAAAATCGCTGTTATCAAAATTTAGCTAAAGTTTAGAAAAGGGAAAAGGAGAAGTGGGTAAAAGGATGTGATAGAATAAAGTAGTGAGGAGAGTGAAAGAAAGAGAGAGGAAGAAATGGAGTGAGGAAGTAGGTAGTGGCCTGCACTAAGAATTGTCAGATAAATATTTGACAATACAACAACGTCACTACTGTCTGCCTTGTGCTGTGTGAGGCATGCACTAACGAGTGGAGCATTGACTGCCGCTCCCGTAGCTTTCCTTTTATTTCCAGTTTATATTCACGGCTAAATAGTTACATTTATATGAGCCATTGAGTCTAATGCGCGTTTTTTGTAGGAACTACCTATTAGTAATTTCCTTGTGATATAAAGCCATTTGAAAAGCAGTGGTGTGTGTGAATCTTAAAATGATTGCTTAACACCCGTATATTTACATTTACTTTTTAATTGAATAGTCATTTAGCCCCGGGCGGGTATTATATTGATCTCCTCTTCTCATAATATACGCACACTTTAGGAGGAGGCAACAGGGAACAGATAAATATGTTGAATTGAAAAGTAGAATCTGAATAAAAATAAGGATAGGGAGGGGAGTCAATATTTTGATAATAGAGGTAGATGTGTAAGTGAGGTAGATTTGCTGCCTACAATTGCCAAGTTAGCTGCCTAGTGGAACTCTTTTATACTTTTGACAGAATTTATGCGCTTAAAATGAAATGCACAAAAGGAATGGGGAATGATTGAATTATTCATTTTTAAATAGAAAATTCTCATAGTTGGTTATGGTAAGGTTACGACTTTAATAGTTTATTCACGTGTACAAAGAAAGTAGTGAAAGTTGAGGTAAAAGCAGAGAAAGTCAGAACCGCAGCAAACACAATGAAAGGAGAGTCGTATCTGTAGGCAGCAGCGGAAGATAGAATGTGTAAGTACCGATTTGCCTTAGCAGAATTTTTTCGAGGTCAGGGAAAAGAACTACAAAGTCACGGCATTATATAGGCAGTTGAGTGTCTATAGCCTTTTATCCCTTTGCCCCTCACATTCCCCTTCCTTTCTGCATAGCAAGGAGCAAGGCCTGGCCTTCCTGGCTATTCAGCACATGCAGCTCCGAGGGAAAGGACTGACAATGACTTAGTATTAAATGGAGACGGAGCCAAGCGAGGCTGGAGAGAAGATGTGCCATGGTGCTTTCACCGAAAATCAGCCAGACGGATCTCGCCACGGCCACTGCTACAGAATTGCTCCCCATTTGCAAAACTCGGAACAGAATACTCCCTTCCCCCCTCTCTCTCTCTCTCTTTCTACGTACGTAAGTAAGTAGGACTAGTACGTACAAGTGTGGCCTGCAGTTGGGCTGCTGAGTATTTAGACGGGAGACGATCCCAAGTCCAACTTTTATTACGCTCTCATCAAATATATTTAGGTGGAGTGGTAGGGACGAATCTTTTGACGTCAAGACTCACGGAGATTGGAGAGCAGGGCATCGAATAGGCAGCTTTTTGGTTTTTTGCCGTTTTGCCTTTTTGCTTACCTTTTTGCCCATCAAAATGAGCAAAAAGGTACCTTTTTGCCTTTTTGGGGCAAATTGAGCACCCAAGGATACTGAGACAAATAGAATTACTATGCTAGTTACAGCTTAAACATC
>JABASI010003008.1:0-17738 GCA_019776505.1 Tomocerus nigrus | reverse complement strand
CACACACTCACTCGTCTCTCTTCTTTATGTACAAGCAGTGTTTTTATTAGCCGGATTTTTTAAGATTTCAGTCCTCAATTTTAGCCGGCTAAATTGGCTAGTGTCCAAATGACCACTGGCCAAAAACATTGTAAAATAATTTTGCGCTGCAGCAAACATGATTTTATAGACGGCCATTTTATCCACTAGCCAGTGACTAGTTAAATGAACACTGCATACAAGTGAATTATTTATTTATTTATTATTACAAGATACCGCCCTCGTGAGAGGTCAGAGGTCATTACGATAGCAGGATTACTGCAATAATTTTTGTTCCATATTATGTGAATGTACGCAGAAAGTGAAGGAGAAGGAAAAGGAAAAGGGAAAAGTATGACTAAAGCCGTTTCACTCAGCAAAGACATTTCAGCTCAACTTGGGCTATACACAAGAACAATGATGATGAGCAAAAGTAAAAAATGTGCAACTTGGAAAAGTTCAATGTTCTCCATTTCCCGACTACGCAATTTCGAAGAAGTTTCCGATCCACCTATGAATTTTTTCCTTTTCAGCTCGGAGACTATCTTATTTGAGAGTACATTTGATGGAAGTGCTGCTGCTCTAGTTGCACGGACTCGTATAGTAAAATCAGAATGGATGGCAGCGAAATAAATGGATGAATTATTATTACAACTCTGTGCTTGTTTTATTCATAAGTCTGATGCTGTATTTATTTATTTAGGGATAATGAAGCCCCCAGTAAGATTAGTTGCACATGGTATACATGTAAATGGTTAGAGTGTGTGTGTAGCGTACGCGGAAGTAAGTATAGGCCGTACAGCGAATAGTATGAGTGCATATATAGGTAGCTAGTTTATTTATGTATGGTGGATAAGTGTAGTGTGAATGGAAGTAGCGCGGAGTAGGTACTTAATAAAGGAGAAAAAGAGAAAGCAGGCGGCGGGAACAAAGCGGGAGAAAGGGAACTGAGCTGAAGTGCAAAAGAGGAAGCAAAAGAGGATGGAGTTTTCCTTGCGAAATCCAAATGAAACACTTTGTGCTAAAAGTGTTGCATTGACTTTCTCCAGACTCCGTCCCCGCCAACAGTAGCCAGCCATGTACAAGGACAGAGAAAGTTTCCTTTGGTTAGCTTCACTGTAGCTGAGGAGATGAAAACCGAACTGAGTGAACTCAGTGAGCCAAATCAGATTCTATCTGCCGTGTCTGTGTGTGCAAAAACAGAGTCACTCATTCACTCACTTGCTGTTAGTCGTCTAATAATAAATGCTATGCTTATTATGTTGACATCATCAGTACGTAGGTAGCTACAGCGCTGGATGCCAAGTCAGTGTTATTTTAGCTGCTACTGAAGAACATGATTCAAAAGTGTGTACTGTCACACAGTAGTCATCATCATGCAGGAGTATGAACCTAGGTACAGATAGATAGTAGTAGGGAGGCTGTAATGGAATGCTGTAGTGAATGAGGGAAGAAATAGTGAAAGTCGGAGGAGAGAGAGAAAGTAGAGATGTACTTTCACTTACATGGTAGGATGTAGTGCACATTAGTAGGAGTGCAGAGACAAAAGTAAAAGTATGAATGAGTGGGGAAGAAGAGGCAGCCACAGAGAGAGCGACTCTTTTTGTTAGTGCTAGGACATGGCTACCTAAATACAACCATAGATACGTTACAAAGTGGAGCAGATAAACAGGAAAAGTTTTAAATGGGATTGCATATCTTGGTGGTGGTAGGAGGAAAAGTTGATCTGAACCGAGTCCTCCCAAGCATTAACTGAAAGAAGGTTACTGTACAGAAGTCTGTGAGCCTTATAACTAATGCCCGCCACCACCACCGCCTCCAATATTACTAATCTTAACTTTATACCGAAAGAGTTATGCCTTCTACCCGCTACAACTATCTCGGATCCGAGCCTCTATCCTCTCACAGTCAGAGAGCCCTGCACACACACCACACACGCTTCTTCTTCTTCTGTGCTCAGTTGGTAGAGAGGAGGAAGAGGGAGCATAGCCCGTTGACTATTAACTGCTCCCACTAAATATGCATATAGAATAGAGTTTGACTACTTTTATTACGTAGGGCAATACGGTTTTGTTACACTTCCCTACTAGACACTATCTTTATGTGCAGAGATAGTGCTGTGGTGCGATGCTAAAATATAATTCCTTTCTATGTCCTCTCTCTCTTCTCTTCTCTTCTCGGCTACAGAACTCTTCCTCTCTTCTCTACTTCTTCTATAACTAACGACATAACATTAGCAAAACGACAATATTCACTCAAAAAAGTTTTTACTCCACGAATTAATACTAAAGAATGTTCTGTATAGTCTTAACAGCCATGTAGATCTCTACAGTGGAGTAATTGTTGACCCTAGCGCAGCAAGGACCACTATAGTCACTCACTCCATTATTTATATGCATGAATAGAAAAAGAGACGCTATTCCAGCCATGTAATCGTTTGCATTCGAATAGCTCTGGCATTTAACTAGATCTGTGTTGTTGTTGTTGTCGTTGTTGTTGGAGTGTGCTATGGCCTGGGATGTTGTCGTCGTGTCGTTGTGGATGAAGAGAGAAAGAGAGAAGAGAAGGAAAGAGTGTAGTTACATTTAACATTAAATTGGATCAGAGTGGCTAATCGTCTGTACAGTGCATCATCGTGAGTTGAGTTAAGAGGGCCGTAGCCCATTCAGCCAAGAATGGGAGAATGCTTTTTGTCACAGCAAATGATGATTTGATTTGCAATTAGGGAACAAGTTTGATCCTATCTTAACTGCTAACGTCTTGAACAATAATAAGCTGTCGTCGTAAACTAACAACCTACATATTTGCCTTTACCAATTATTACACAGGAGCATTAGTGTAGCGACAAGGAAGGAAGGCACTCTGTAGGCAGAAAGCACTTTTCCCCACACTTTCTCCACTTTCTTTACTTATCTCTCACTCATAAATATATTTCCCTCCTTATGTATCCCTATGCATTCCTGCTAAATTAAATTGTATCACCGCTAGTCTGACATAGGAACACAATTTCTGAAATGAGAATTACACACACTACTCCTGCCCTGCCCTGCCCTGCTTCGCTCAAGATAGCACACTGTATTAAATATCATGTCCCTAACCAAGCTTGTGGTATTCTAAGACGCTCACTACTTAGAATCTTAATGTCGGCTTCTAATTCCACGCTGATGGAGATAGGGAAGAATATTATTATAAATACATATGCACGAGAAAATAAATAGTTATTGTTCGTAAATAGTTTCGGAAGAAGCTACTATAGAGAGCATGTTTTAGGATGGAGCAGCAGTAGTTCCCTGACTCAGTCACTCACTCACTCTCTCAGCTCAGTTTAGTGAATTGAGTTAAAAGATTTCGGAGGCGAAATAGGGCAAACCACATTACTTACGCAATATAATCTATTAGCGATGGAGTGGAGTGAGGGTAACTGTAACTGGAAGTAGATGGATTTGATATGAAGGAGCTTTTATGAAGATAACGTGGAATACTAATACCAGAGAGTAGTCAGTGCATGAGCTAATACACTTTAAAGGACACTGCGCCCTAGTGCCCCGCTTCTTCTTCTTCTTCTTCTTATGATATGGAAATAGAGAGAGAGAGAGCGAGTCGCATTTAAATTTTAATGGTTTCATTTAGGCCGTCGTCAAGGACTTGGTTAAGGGGATTTTTACGAGGGGCGCTTAGATTGATAGCCTTTGATAATATTGAGAGTCAGCGCCTTTTCTCTATAATAGCCCTTTTATGCATTAGCTCACTTGCAGAGATTCTTTTAAGTCGAGTGCTACTGTAGCTATAAAATTAAGTTTAAGTGTTATGAGAGCTGTATGTTTGTGTGTTAGCTAATAGAAATCTTACTTTGACCAAATTTCCCTCGCACTCCTTTAATAAACTCCCAGCGGAGGAAAGGAGCTGAACTAAAGTCAATTCGAGTCAAGCAAAGTAAAATCAGCCGAGCACAAATCTCTTCATTTAGGAAATAAGATGTCATTTCATATCCGCCAAAATGAAAATTAATAGACACGTACCTACTGACTGTGAGAGGTACAGAACAAGTATGTAGTCAGTCACTAGGTTGCCCCGTACCCATCTAGCCCTGTCTCATATTCTACTACAGACATTTCTACTATAATAGATACCCAGCACAATAATACATTACTAGCTATAGCTACGGGTATAGTAGCTGACTTGTTAAGTAAGTACAAAGTATGTCGGCAGCTAATAATAAAAATAGGTAGGTAGCTAATGTAATTAATCTTTCTTTTACTACTACTACTACTTCCACTAATCCTAAAAAAACTAATAAAAGTAATGCGCAAAGAAAGCTGAAACAATAGGGAGCCGGTGGGAGATTTTGTTTCCCCATATAATTAACTAGGCCCACCAGCTTACTTGGTTATATAAGGGAGAAAGCATCGTGTGTGGCTATAGCTAGACAGCGTATAAGGATAAGGGTATCTGCTAGTATCATCGGTGCTTTTAGGCCAACGTTTAGAATGGATGGAAAAAGTCAGATGGGAATGAAGTGGAAAGAGAGGCAGGGAAAACCGAGAGGAAGAAAATAATTTTTCGACTGAATGAATGCAAAAAATCCGGGGAAAATAAGTAGTTTATTAATATGATATAAAAGTGATTCTCTTTAAGATTGACATCGGAGGTAGAGGCTTATACGATTTTATGAGCTGGGGAATGTTCGTGTGAGGATGACGGCTCAAGCATTTTGGAGGAAGGAAAAAGTCGTCGGCCTGATTGTGAGCTGGGCTGGTGAAGTGGAGTGTGTAGTGGAGGATTGTGTTATAGTGGAAGAGCCTTTCGGAGAAAGTCGATCTCTGCTCTCTCCGGCCTCCTTTCTTCTATCAAAGAGAGCCGTGGTGGAGCTAAACCCTTTGTATTCCCCTCATATGCTTATTAGGGACTCAATGTAACTATATTTATATAAATATGTCCTTGCCCACCACTAGAGACTCTGCGCCGCCTTTCACCAGCTCTTACTACACTCGTGCACCCAGCGCCTGATATGCCCGCCAGAAAAAGGCTTTCTCTCCACCGTCAGTTACCTGAGGACCATTGTGTTTTTCATATTAGCGGCATTAAGGAGTGGAAGAGAAAGCGAGCATTGCTGATTCTACTAAGAGATAGATCGGATTCCATAAGGGTGAAAAATTTGTTGGGAAAATGCTCTTTTAGATTGGCTTTTGAGAAGCACCCTTGGGACCCACAACGAAAAGCCAAAATAAACCTCTTAACGGAGGCCACATCCGATCCCATCCACTTTCTCTTGCTTTCTCCCTCGCTTCTGCTTTTCCTATTGTTGTCAGAGAAAATGCATCCAGCAGCACTGACTATAGACTTCCACTGACGCATCATATTAGCAAATCGACAGTTTCCTTTAAAAACACTAAAACGAATTTCTATCATGCACAGTAATGATCTATGGCTATTTCAGAGCACATTTTTGTGGTAGGTCAATACAACCATCAACAGCAACACTCAACGCAGCCAACTCACCTACTGAACCGAACTCGCTTATAGAATTTTATTTATAATCCAACAAAAGCGTCGATCACAATTCTAGAATAGCTATACCTACCTACACTCGCCCTAAGCATATCTTTGATTTTCCAATTGTCATAAATAGAACCAGATAAATAAAATTTAAGCAGTACCTACTACTATCTACCTACTGATATGTCAGTGCATTTGACATCCAGTTTTGTTCTGGAGCATTAGTTTAGATTAGGACTTGGAACTGATGATTCTGATGAGCCACCCCATGGGTGTAGGTATATTTGCCCTTGTTCTTTGAATGACACTCCAATTAAAAGTCAAAGAAATAAACGAGGATAAATGGGAATAAAGATTAACAGCTTTTTTTGCATGAATGGGCACTAAATAAAAAGGGCTAATTGAAAAATTTGCATGTGGCATAAGAAAAGGTGTATAGGTGGGTTGATTGGAATTTTTGATGTGACTGCCTAGAAATAAAAAGCGATGGTATGCATAAATGTAGAAAGTGCCTAATTGGGCATTTGAGGAAAGATTGGATAACGCAGAGAGAGTAATTAGGCAGATTAGTTGGGAGCGATGAATAAATAGAGAGGACGCGAGTCGCTAAATATTCGAGCAGGTGAAACAAACTCGAAGCGTGAGTGACGTGTGCGGGGGACGTAACAAACGAGCAGGACTGGTTTGTTTGGTCCAGCCACTTCGTTAGTAAAAGGCCAGAGTGTGACAGTACGTTGCAGCGCCACTCTCTATTCGACGACAACAGCTAAAGCTAAACTGTAGCACATTGTACACCACACACGGAACACTAAATACAGCGTACTTGCGTACGGATGCGCGGCATAACTGTACTACCTTAATCAATAACATGAGGTTTAGTAGTGCAATGTTTCTGAAAGTCCACCATTCATGTTAAGCATGCAATGGTGAACTTTATGAAACTCCCCTGCTGGTTGTCGTTCCTGGCGCAGGTGAAAGATGGGCGTTGGAGTCTACCATACATTGTATTTCACAGTCTGCTACTAGCATCGTNACTATCAATGTCCATGGTTTGGACAAAGAGAATTAGTGGGGTGATAAATGTGGGGGGGGGGGGGGGGGGTGCGGGGAGTGTGTGGAGTGGACGTCTAAAAACGCCACAAAGAGAACTTATCATAAATTGCAGACGGTGCAGCTCGGGCCTGCAATATTTGTTTGTCGACGATGCTGAATTCTCCGCACCGAATTCACACGGAGGCAAAGGAAATGCATAGAGGCCGTGTGAGTTGTCCACTTTGAGTGTGCCGGGTCCGGTCTATTAGACGTCATTGCATTCAGCAGTCAGACAAAGAGGCCTGTTAATGCTGCTAATGTTAGCAAATGTAAGGTTGCGTATGCAAGCATATTTTTCTCGACTCGCCACTTTTTCCTGTCTCCCCTATCAAAATATAATGGGACAGGTCTGAGCTGTCGGAATCTGAGACTCTTTGATTTCGCTGGGAAAAAATCCCTTTAACTGGACTCGAGCCTTTTATTATAGACATACCGTTCTTCCCCCAGCTTTACTTTGCATTACACTTTCCCTTCAATTTGGCTGACTTGGCTTTTCTTCAATTCACTTACTTTCTCCACGCTCCCAGGATCCCGCCTAATCTTAAATAAGCTACACGGGGGAAATAAAATGACTTGCTCAGGTCAACCCTCAAAAAGAAATACATTTGCATGACAAAAATCAAGATATGCCTCCACTCTTCACGTCACAGTCAAAATTCTCTTCATCTTCTCCAGCAAAAATGACTAGAGACGTATTAGATTTAATTGAATTAGTAAATACACAGAAAAGTGCGTGAAATATAATCCCTTAGGATCACATTACAAGAAGGAAAACGTCTTATTTCTGATTAAATTCAAAAATAGGCAAATAAATAGCTGTAATGCCTACTTGTTACAATGTTTAAATATTTGTTTGTCATTGCCATTTAGAATTATATTTGACATATTACGGTGTTGTCGAAATGTATTAGTAATATTATAAGAGGCTAATAGTGTGCACAGATATGACATTGGCAGTGAACTGGGAATGAAAGTGGGAACACGTGGGGGTTTATGTCTATCTAATAGATATTCGTAGATTTCTAATCGGATTATAAAGCAGGGTTGTGCGTGGGCATTGTTAGTTTAGTGGTGGACGTCTTGGGGAAATTTGCAGAGGCCAGCATTATATTTTTAAAGATCCGTGTCCAGGTATCCGTGTCTGTCAGAGCCTTTGGAATCATTCGTTGCTGGTTGGTCAGACTTTATAGGTTTTTGGACTGGGTTCGTCAGTGCAGGGCTGGACTGGAGGGACGGAGACGGAGAGAGAGAGGGAAAGGATGCCAAGAAGTCAAGGAGAAAGTCTTTGGAGTTATATGGCAGTAGGAGCGTAGGGCGAGAGAGAGAGAGAAAGAAATGTAAGTGAGAAGAACGTAACGTGAAGGAAGATAGAGGAAAGGAACGTAATCGTCAGTCTCAGTCCCAATGGTCCGTCCATAAAAGAAAGTGAAATCCCCATTACGCTTAAATGCAATGGATGGGGGAGCGAGTCGACGTGTAAATTGTGTCAGTTCCGCCGCTTCTGCTGATATCTCCATAAGCCCATTTCCATGCTCATCTCATCTCCACTTCACTTCACTTACATTACAGGTCGCTGGAAAAATAGTCGAATATATTTCTATCCTCCCTACGCACCTTTATATCCGCAGATGCAACAAACCCACCTCCCTCGCACTACGACACCCTTAACACTCATACGGCCATACTTATTAAAGGCACATAGTCAATCTCTATAGAAATGTACCTAGCTATGTGTATATAATTCCAAAATGCATTAGAACAACGTTGGCTATTCGATGTAAAGCCCAGTATATGTAGTGGGAGTGTATAAGTAGCTACAGTAGCACATGGGTTGATAGGTGGGCATTTTAGGGTCTTCTTCTTGGGCCTTTGCATGTAGGTAGTAGGCACATAGTGAGGAAAGCAGTAAAAGGCGCAAGGTTGCAATGGTCAGACCACTTTCCCCTATGCACGGCTACCTATCTTTATTTGTGGCTGAAAGAGAGTCCTTTTTTCAGATTCAGACTATAACTGTGAACTTATTCAGCTATTTTCCTGACACTGGCTACATTTAGATCCACAGCCATTGCTCCTTCCATATAATATACAATTCTCTTCAGAGTAACCATAAGGATGGACACCATTGGATCTGAACACTCGGGAGAAAACTCTAGAGCTTTCTTTTCTTATTTAGAATTCTCGGCCTGAATGCTTTCTCCTCGCCAAAAAACTTACTTTCATTTACCATTACGCAAGTGAGTGAGCTGTTGCATTTCTTTTACTACGCCCATTTCATCCCAACTATCCACTACACACTAAATGCTATTCATTCACTGCCAACATTTTACTCTCCACTTCATATTTGGGCAGCTAGCTCAACAACCTTTTCCTCCATCTCCTTTTGCCTCAATAGCGCAGCAGTGCCCAAAGCCCACATAAAATTCTTATCCGCATTTTGGGTGTGAATGCACGAAACTCGACTGCAAATTCTGTGAATGATAATAATCCGTCTTCAGTGTATACTTGTGTGTCTTCATGTGTCCAGCATGTTTATGTATGTGTTTGTGATTGTGTGAGAAAGAAAAGAAGAGGTCTATATTAGGAAATGGGTCCTCCGAACATCGCAAGTCATTTTGAATGAGGAAAAGAAAGTGGAGTCTAGGTAGCTATGTAGTTGTAGTAGTAATAGTAGTAGTAGTAAGTAGTATGTGTAGTAGTAGGGACGAGTCGACTGTTGCACATTTCATTTTGTTTTCCTTCCCCTCCTGAAATGTGATGTGATTCAAGTGAAAGCAATTGAGGAGAAGATGGGAAATGTAGATTGATGTGGAATAGGTAGAAAGTAGGAAAGTATTTAAAAGTCCAATTGGAGGGGAAGAGATAGAAGATTGAAAGGGATGTGAGCACTTGGCTATGTAACATTCATAGAGGTGAAAGTACCTGCACTCCCATCCACCAACTATTTACGACTGCTACAAATAGGAACAGAGTCCTGTGAGCTCACCTTAGCTCCGCCGCTTATAGCCACACATTTTCCACGCTCAACTCCATATGGGCTATGAAGTATTAGCTCTGTGTAAAAAAGTTGCTCCTTCCGCCTTCTTCTTATGGTTAGCTCCTTAAGTAGCTATAGGTACCTAAGTGGGCGAGGGAGATATATCCGCGGATACATAAATAGCTAAGTCTTCTTTTTCTTTAGCCTCCCTCTTCCCTGCCTGCCTAGCTACAGAGATAAGTGGGATGAGGTTGTTGGTGGAAATGCTGGGCTGGATGTGATGTACATACATCTGTATAGCTAATAGTAGTTCATTTGAGAGAGTCTAGAATTTAATGGGATGGGATGATGGATGGAACGGGGAGATAGGTAGGCTGGATGCTGCTGGATCGCATTGCTCCGTCCGTGTAATATGTAGCCGTCTGTCTCCTCGCATCTTCTTCGGCGGAGTTTTCGTGGATCGGATGCAGTGGGGGAGAGAAAGAAGAGGAAATGGCAGGATTGCAAGAAGGAAAAGAAGTTGAGATGAGTTGCTTTGGGTTGGGACGACGAGCAGATCGTCGAACATGTGAGGAACGTGTGTGAACGTGCGTATGGGAGTTTTGGACGTTGCAGGAGGCGAGCAGAGACTATTGATGGCTTACGTCTATTCACTTCAACGTTATTTCCAATAAAAAAGTTCATAGTGAGCCAAACCCGGGAAGAAAACTTCAGACAGACAAGAAAAGAAGACGCAAATCCTTCAGGCTAAAAAACTGACGATCGACTCGCTCCGTGCACAATGCAACTCCCGACTCCACTTGGCCACCTATCCATCTACTTACTATTTATCTATACGTACCACTAGTAGCAATACCCACGGACACTGCCACACACACATCCTACCTACCTACCGACCTGTCTCTGTCTTCTTCTACGGCTATAACAGTGACTAATATTACTAACCTCTGCTGCATGCCATGCAAGGATCTCTCCTATCCCTGCCTCCTGGATAAGGATCATGTGTTTGCATAGCAATGCAGGACTTGCTACAATTTGTGCATCTCTTCCCTTCTTCCACTAACGAACATTACCTCTGCCGACCTACAAAGTACACAGCCAACAGACTCAGAAGAAAAAGACATCCTCTACTTACCTACGCAGATAGTATCTCCCCGGCTATATTATTATTATATCCACAAATATTGTACCAGAACTATTTAGTTACTCTCTCCGAAAATCAGATGATATCATCTCTTATCTCATGGCAGAAGCTGCTGACTTGTAGCGAGAGAGTAGAAACAATAACAGAACAGCAGCGTCCTCCTGTAATCATAAAATGTGAAAGGGCACAACAAGTTGAAAGAAAGCTGAGCTCATCTAAATGCAAAACAGTTCAATTGAATTCATTGCTTTCCAGCTAGTCTCCTCGAATCAAATAATATTAACTTACTTATTTCATGCGACGTAGAAAAATGTAAAATCAGTAGCTGCCCACTCATCGAAAATAATATTACAGGATGTGATGTGATGTAAAGGGACCTTGCTCATTCATTATTAGCTTGTCTACTATGGTCTGCTGCTGTAGCTATTCTTCGTTGTAGTGATGACATGACATGCATTCCGCGTTAGCTTTGAATCTCTATTGAATATTGGGAGGAAGGGCAGAATAAAAATCTTTATTTGCAACATATAAAAAGGATAAAAAACGGAAAATTCCGTATGAAATTGAATTCCCTGTGTTTTACTGTTTTAACTTGAAAAATATCAGGGATATTTCTTTATGGATGCATGCCGAGTGAAGAGAGTCGTCGCTCTGCAGAATTTTGCCAGTGGCCATATGTAAAATTAAATTGAATTTACGGAAGAAATATCATATGCAAGGAGTTATTATTTATCAATGCTAGAAAGTAGAGAAAGGATGAGAAAGAATGTTTAAAGGGACAGCTCCTAAATTCTGAGCGTTCTCAGCTTCGCAAAGAAATTGTCCTAACATGAACTAAAAGTGGAATGGAATTTTAGGGAATTGAACGGATGTAGTAAAGTAGGCAGTGATTCAATTGACAAGGTTTAAATGCAATTTGATGTTATGCAATAAGTACGTCGGATATGAAATTCGGTTGCCCGTGCTCTAGCATTTGACGGGAGAGAGAGAGAAGTGAGTGAGTAGGGGAGCGAGGATTCTTGTAGGTAACTACATAAAACTCATCTCGTCCTCATTCCGAGCTGCATGTCACTGTAGCATTTCTCAATTGATAAGTTCTGATGGAAATGGAAGTTTGGGATTTGCTTAAATCAAATGAGCACTTGTCTCTGCTCATTCATTCTACACTCAACTCGGCTGATTGATTGATAATAGAGATGCAAGCAAGTGCTGGAGTATGTGATGAGTCGAGCGGTGGGTGGGTGCACTAAATTCCAAATTAAATTTTCCACGCTAAAATTCATTGAAGATAAAATGATTTTGTGGTGGTGGGGCCTATCATCTCAGCCAAGTTTAAGAAGTGAGTGAGGAAAATGATGAAGTAGCTACATAGCTACATGCTGCTCTGTTATAAGGACACGATGTCGAATGTGCTGCTTGTGATCTGGCTGCAGTGTTTGACTATAGCCACTGGCTAAAATTGTAGTGGCAAAAATGGTGCCTTTTAGCCTGCTAATATTATTCATACTGCCGGCCTAAATTATTTGACACTGTTTTTGGCCATTGGCCGTTTAGGCCACTGGCCAATTTAGCCGGTTAAAATTTATGCCAATTTATGGCAAAAATTTTAAAAGGCCGGTTAATATCAAACACTGGTTGGCTGTATGTGTGTGTGGTAATATTATTATGTAGCAGAGTAAGGATGGTTGAGGCTTTGATGTTGTACTGAGCCGGGAAGAGGAGCGTCTTGGACGAAATTGCAAGTGTGCATTGTGGATGTGAATTCTCGTGTAGAGCAAGCAGGAGTCGGATTAGATAGACTGCCCACAGGCAGTCACTCTGTCTCTTTCCCACTCACTCACTCTGTAATGCCTATGTACGGTGCTTTCACTTTGTAGCTACCTAGTAGTACATGGCGGAGAGACTCTTGTCTCTCTTCTTCTTCCTCTATGCATCTATGTACTTAATACGTGGCTAATACTACAGAGCCTATAGACATCCACTATTTCTTTACACATGAGTCCCGCCAACTTCAAGCGGTTAAACCACATTGGGGGCGCAACAAATGTTAAAATTTAAAGAGAAAGTTTTATTTCGCTGAATATATTTTGGGGTTTAAATGGCCCTATAGTGTTTGCAAATTTTTGGCTCTTATTTTAACTAAAAAATTTGAATTTTTATGAGGCATAAGACGAAAAATAGAAATTTGACTGTTTTGGTTGGGAAGGATAGGCTTAGCCCCAATGATCTTTTGCTTTCACATGGTTTGCGCACTTTTGACCGTTGAATGTCACGGTATCGTTTCAGATTAGTGGATGTCTATAGAGAACAGTAGTGCATGTGTAGAGTATGTAGAGAGTACAGAGCCAGAGCCTTGGAATTCGTTAGTTATTTGTATGGGGAAATAATATTAGGAGCTGGGAGGGATGGTTAGCGTGTGTGTGTAGCCTATTTAGGTGTACGTGTTGTCTGTGTCCCGTCCTTTGTATTGGTAATCTAGTGGGCTTCCTTAATAGCTCTCTATAGAGTAATCAGCTTAGAGACAGCATGGGACGAACAAGGAAAGCTACTGCATGTACTACCAAAGGAATACATAAAAGACATGACATTGGATGCTCCGGCTTGACTTCACTTGACTTGGTGTGTCAGGGCCGGTTCTACGCTCAACAAAAACTCTAAGCCTCTCAACTGGCTGCCTAGCCGAACAGGCCAACATTCTCCTGCAGCACAACCGCCACTATGTTCCTTTCTTTCTATTTATTCACGTTGTCAACTCACAGAGCATAATAGCATTACTCTCCTTGCTCAACTATTTAAGAAAAAGTCGTCGTCGTCGAAGTCGATGGCCTGGCTGGCCCTTCCTCCTGCAGGCCCATTTATTGTAAATGGCTAGGCTGTTTTAGGGCACCGGGGGAAGAAGGGCTGCCGCACAAGCTGAACTGGAGATAAATAAAAGGCGAGAATGCTGAGGAGGATGAGAGAAAGATGAGAGAGATGTAGTTGTGGCTCGCATGGAGCGACTAAGCTGTGAATGAAAAGCGATGGTAAGTGGACGCACCGATTTTCTGATACATGGTTGTGGGAGAGAGCTGCGGGGTGCAGGCGAAGTTCTCCACAGTCAGTTCTCGCAGAGTGCAGTTGGTCAATCGATCCGGCTGAGCACATCGAGGCTCCACGGAATTGGCCACATTCCGCTCTCCCAGCCACAACCGCAGCTCCAACAATCGACAGTCACATTCCCAGGGATTATCTTCGAGCCAAACGCCTTTTAGGGCCACGGGCAGGCTCCTCAGCCCTGACAGACGTCTCAGCTTGTTCCCGTTCAGTTTCAACCACTCCAGACTCACCAGACCGTCAAACGCCCCCTGCAATCACAACATTTACATCATTTTCATTATCAATCTTTTTGAACCCCTTCTCATCTCTTATCAATCATCAATACATACAATCACTGTCTACATTGACCTTTTAGGATTTGGGTATTACAATGGTAGTGGGCCCCATCAGAGTAAGGAGTGTAAGTATTTGCATTTCAAATTGTCATAATGGAAAAGAATATTTGACTTAGCACTAATTCCCTTTAAGACTGAACTTTTACTATATTAGTAGACTAAAGATATTCTAGGCATGTTTTTATTTTTTGTAAATTTTATCGGAATCTTTTTCGTAATTTATATCCTGTATAGGTAGAAGAAGTATGTGGAGGGAGGGAGGGAGGCAGTTGGGAGGGAAGAGAGTGGATGCGGGTCTATTCTGAAAGGAAATGAGTAGGTAGGTATTGTATTTCGGTAAGTGCATTAGAGATATGAGGTGGAGATTGAAAAGGTGATTAGAAATAAAGAGGTTGGAGAAGTGTGAAAGAAAATCTGGTAGGTTTTGTGTGTTCTTTTACAAGTTTTGATAGTCAGACAGGTCAATAGTTAGATAGGATACGCGTAGACTAGAAATCAAGGGAATTCCGGTCAAGTCAGAGCTGAAGACAAGGAGAGGGAAGTTTATTGAGCACTCGAGTTGAGCTCGGAGAAAGCGAGGCAGAGTGCAGACTAAGCGCAATATTTTCTTTCCTCCCGTTCCCCGCTCTTTGCTAACGAGAGAAAATTTGAGATAAATCTCCAGAGACACAAATGGAGAAAATGTCTGGTTGATTTTATTGAAAAGGAGGACAAGACAAGAGAAGAGAAGGAAGAAAGGAGTCAGGGAAGTTAACTAACTGAGTGATGATGATTTGCTATTTAGTAACTGTAGGCACAGCACAAGTACACTATTTATAAAGAGCACCACTACTTCCTCACTAAACTCCTTGGCTAGAGCAGCCGATCATGGCCGGCCGCGGAAAAAGGAGTCTTCTTATTCTTCGGATAATTCTGACGGTATGCAATGTGTGTGGGCCCTAATGAACTATAAGTAAGTGTCTGGTCTGGCTGGATGGAGTATTTAAGTGTAGCAGTCCTGGTGTGATAATGTAAGGAGAATAAGTGGAAGAATGCACGCTGCAGTGTCTCTCACAGGAAATGGCTGACTGAACTGAGCTGAATGCTTTCACTAAAACATCCCAGTTAATTTCGTTTGCTAGGCTTGGCGAAGGATAACGAGGGCATCTCTTACAACTAGCAACCTATTGACTTTCTCTTATATTTATAATATTATGGCTACATACGTAAGTGTACGTATTACCGTGTTATATTATTATTGTGTGTGTATGAGATGTGTGTATAGGGACAGAGAAATTTATTTGAGTTGGTTAGTTGGACAATGACGGGGCGGGAGTGGGGAAAGAGGCGAACTGACCTTTTCAATAACTTCGATGCCACAATGACTCATTTCCAGATGTGTGAGAGCCTCGAGAGCAATAAAAACATTTTTCTGGACGACTGCAATTGGATTTCCATTCAGAAAGAGTTTCATGAGACCTTGACAGCCTGGGAAGGCGGGCCCTGGAACTTCTCTCATAACATTATGACTTAAATCCAACTCTACCAAGTTCCTCAGTCCGTGGAATGCCTTGGAATTGATGTGAGACAGTCGACACTTTGATAAGTAGATTTTCTGAAGGTTGATCAGACCCAGACGCATGAAGTGATCGTGAGGCAGAGTCTCGAAACTGTTCCCCGACACGTCCAGCACCTGTCCACACAATCCAACAAAATCTTTTTCAATACACATTCACTTCTTTTACACAGAAAACCAATTCAATAGACTAATCGGCTTCTTGCCTCCTCCGCCGACTAGCAGCCACCCAAGGCCGATAATCACACATCCTTTCCCCATGCATCACTTTCACACAAAATACCAACTCCCATTCCCCTGCCCTTTCTTTGTGTAGCCAACAATTGCTCAAGTCCAACATTTTCCGACTTATCTCCACCGAAATTCATCAGCGCCTACTTTAGCTACAGCCCATCATTCATCACACCACATTCAATGAGATGCATATGGTGCGGCAGCAGCCCTCAATCCTCACAATCATCCACTGACCATAATATCATGTCACTAATCTCAAAACAAATCTTATTACTTCATCTCCTCAATTTGATTAGTGGCAACTCTGAATCTTGTAGATATTGCTATAGGCAAAACCGCTCCCTTTCAATCACAATTACAATCACGAGCGATTATACAACAACGTGTGTAAAAATACACGTTACAAAGTTACAATCAGTGTTTGGCTAAAACAGGCCTTTTTTCATTTTGTCCACCGGGCTAAAAGAGCCAAAATGACTTAAATCAGAATTTTGACTAAAAGTAAAGGTGCAGTATTGATTACGATACAAAAATGTACAACTATATACTGTAAGTAAATTGGCCAGTAAAAATGGTCGAATTTTCATTTTTGTCCAGCACCGGCCAAGAATGAGCACTGGCTACAGTTGTTGGCATTAAATTACGCAATTAGTGCCACACACGGACTGAAAACTTTTTGTTGTGGCAGTCTGCCGCATATCTTATCAAAAGAGTAGCTCATTGCAAGTTAGACTACTCGCATTGTATAAAATAATGAGTAAACATTTCTAGCGCCTGTTATAGCTGGAGCAGATCTAATTTAAATCATATCACTAATGACAGGGACTCAACGACATGTTCATAATCAACTGTTGTATCATTTGTAAAAGTTGCATCAGAAGGATATGTTGATAGCGAAACACGGCATTATATTATATACGAGTACAGAAAGGTGCAGTGATAACCCATTTTCCCACTTTCTCTTTCGCTATTAAATGACCTTGTCAAATCTTCACCAACTTCGCCAATCTGAAATCAAGTGCATGTTGGCAAAGGTTTCAAAGGCCGATGAAAGTTTCATTACTAGAGCACGGCGGAGAAAGGGAGATTTGAGACATTTGTCGCAATTTATTTACTTGTTCATCCTTGAAATAAGTTTCCAAGACATTCGCACGCATATTTTCCAAGTGTTGACTAAGAATGTTATATAAAATGATCGTTTTCATAGAAATCAAAAAATAATTTATTAACTACACACGATACTATAAAATACCATAGCTATTTATATATCTATCAACCGATTAATAATTCTGTTTCAAATGTTGATAAATCGTTTGGCGGATTTGCAATTTACGTGACAGCATAGACTTTTATTTTGAGCGAATGGGATTTGTATACAGAAGTTTAGAGGTGAAAGTGAACGGAGAGACATGAAAAATGTTTTGGTTGAGGAGTGGTGAGTGCACTCAGAAAACTCAGATGGAAATTAGCTGGTGGAAATAGCAAATTACCCGTAGAATAGGAAAATGCTTTTTTTCTTTCCATTTCTACGGGTAAAATTGTCATTTGGCAATATGTAAAACCTATTTCCCCCTTTTACTAGTCATAATACCCTATAATAGTGGTCATAACAATTTACCCCCCACAAAGTATAAGTTTTTCCTCTTTTGAGGGAAAACAAAACCCCACTTCCCCAAAGATGCAATGCTCCTTCCTCAGGCTTTGTAAAAGCTGATCCCCGATCCATGACGAGAAATTGTATTGCCTAAGTGGAACGGACTGGGTTAATTATTCTGCGAGGTTCGGATGAGTGCA
>JABASI010003007.1:0-17740 GCA_019776505.1 Tomocerus nigrus | reverse complement strand
GATGGGACAAATGCGTTCGCTATTATTACCCCAAATTGGGGGATAAATGTTAAAATGTCTTATTGGGTGGTCCTAGCTGACACTTCAAACAATTTTTTCATGTATGACGTTTTACTGTGCGACTTGAAATGGCCAAACCCCAGGGGCTCAGCCAACAGTAACTTCATCGAATTTTTTTCCTGCTTGTGGATGGCACTTAATGTTTTCTGAACAAAGATTGAAGTTACGAATGACATGTATAGACATCTAGATTTAGATCTCATCTTGTGTGTTATAGCAGACATTTGGTTTTGTATGAATCAGTGTTAGGTAAAGGTAAGTAAGTTTGATTATGTTACAATGGTAATTTTCTCAAATGATGTACTACTAGATCTACATAGGTACCTACTAGAAGATTATTGCTTTTTGGTAGGTAGCTTATAGTAATAGGCTTAGGTATACTGTGGATTACAATTGAATGAATGTACTGGTAAAAGAATATTCAACACGATGATTCCGAAACGATAATAATATGGTCTAACTAAGTCATAACGTGAGTGTAAATCGTAATTACTAGTAATTAAGGATATTATATGTAATGGAACTGTAAAATAAGTCTCTTTTAGTCTAACCTTATACTGTGCTTTAATATATTTTAACCTGATTGTAAATGTAAACAGCTATCTGTGTACAACATACAAACTAGCAACAAACTACATTGTGTACACCACAATTATAATATTATTACTATTACGACAGCCAAAGTGACAGTTACTGACTTTGAATGTTTTAATAATATGAGAAATATCCATCGAGTAGGTATACAAACTCGGTAACATGAAATTTTAAATGCACCCAACGTACAAAGGTGATTCTATAATCTCCGACAGCTTTCGATTTTACATATAATGCCCACCTGATGTACAGTGGTAAACCTTCTAATGGACTAACGCACTTAGGATTTATTCTACGTTGTGTGTATTCAAGTCACGGCACGTCTATCATCATCAACATTAATCCGGCAGTCATATAATGCGATTGGATTTAATGACTTGGCGGAGGTATCCATAGAATTCGTGATATGCCTGTGAACAGGAAATTAACTAGCTTAGTCTTTTTAATGTTATTAAAAGATTTTTTGATATCAAACGTAATAAATCTGTGCATGCTATTTCTGTGTATCCGACTATTGTATTAAACAGATATGCCAAAAATACGTTTGCTTCATCTGTGTAGCAAAAGGTACTTATTCATGTTATTTTATGAAAACTATTATCTTGAAATATGTTCAACGTACACTTTTGGCCAGCAAAGCTGTCACTAGTCACAGATCACAAAATCTGCCAAACAAAAATTATCTGCTTTGACCCTCTACAGGAGCAATGGAACTGATAAAGACAAGTCATTAACCAATCCCCATTATTCCCTATTGTGTTCTGCTCCTCAACTGTCAAGTAATAGTTGAATTGAATTGTACATGCCAGAATCCTCAAAATAGAATATTCAGATTTACAATGAAAAAGCATTTGTGAATAAATAAATTAGTGTTCGAATCGAAATCATTCCTGGGTATCAGAATTATGCATTTGATTACGAGTACGAAGTACGACAATCAAGGAATGACGTTTCATAAATGTAGGCAGTTTAATGAATTGGCAATTGCATATGATGAAATTATTTATTATTATGAACCCAGTAAGTATTATTATAAATGCATAATTCATTGTTAGGAAATGAATGTTTCCCTGACATAATCTCATCTACCTAATACATATAGATCCCCTCCTATGAATTTCTTTGACTCTTAAGAGGTAAAATAAATATGTGCTTATTCTAATTCAGGCAACAATAAAAGATGATATATAGCAGTATAGGCTGTTAAAAGCCCGACTTTATAATAAAAAAATTAACTGTGATCCCGAACATGCCCTTTTGTAGCAATAAATGCAAAATTCGAATGCAAAGACTTGTAGTACGCACCGTAAAAGCCCAATAATAATATTATGTGTGCAGCAATGCTAAAAACATTTACAATACAACATGGTTATGAAAAGTAGCAATAGATGAACACCTGCTTACTTAGGTATAAAAACTTTCCGTTGCACTCTTCTCCATTACATCATGATTGAATTTAGGTAAAAAGAAATAAAACTTTATTTGTGTCTTCCAGTGATCGAAATTATTTAGTACGCATTGCCATTTTGCAAAAGTTAAAATTTCCTTTGACTGTTACTTAATAAGCGGAGGAGTTTATAACAATATAATCTTTGGCCGACCTTAATTTGCAAAACGTGTAAGAGTACTTTAATTGAAGCAAATCTTTCTGCAAAAATTAGCGCCGTGTTTATACTTTCGTGTCATACGAGAATAGGATATATTATCTTTACCTATAGTAAGCAGTCATTCTGTTAGACAGAATAGTAACGACAGTCATACAATTTTACTGCATTCCTTGCAACAAGACAACAAACAGACGCTTCAACTTTTGACTGTTAAAATTTGCATCTCTTCACGCAGACAGAAGAAAGAATAGCATATACCTGCCAGACCATTTTACAGCAATGGCAAACGTATTTGAATTATTGCCCTTGAAACAATAACACATTGCTTATGCTTATTATTGTTATGTAAATTTTATTTTAGTGCTGACATTATGAAATGCTTATGATATGGCTTCTGATTCCGATGTATTGCACACGCACACATAAATATCTTGAAATATAATAAGGTAAGTAGCTTAAAGTCATCACTAATAATAAAACATGCAAGTTATTCAATGTAGATATAGGTATATCTGCAATATATAGTTATTCCTACGGAATGTATACTCGTCTTCCTGAACCCTCGTCATGTCGTACGTGGCCCTACTCCTGTGCTATTAAATGGAAAAGCTCAAGAGAAGGGAACAAACGAAACATTGAAGTAGACTGATTGTGAGTGGATAATAATGAATCAAATTAGAGAAATTACACAGTAGACACAAACGCATTGGCAAACGCCCTGCTACACTCCTCTTCCTCTCATCCTCTGATCTATTGAATTATCTCCACCCTAAATGACTCTAATGCACTAAAACACAAATCAGTTACCATGCAAAATCTGAAGCGAGAGAAGATTTGAAACGCAACGCTGCTGTAATATTATGACGAAAAGACATTTTGACTTGATTACTGTTCTTTCGCCCTAAGACAGACTGCACATTGTTTAACGACAAGTAATAACAGCTTACGGCTCAAATACTCACTGGCTGTATCGAAATAGACAAAGTGCTCTGCTCAGACTCATACTCATCTACATTTATTTGGAGCACTCTTTCACGCAATCTTTAATTAACAGCTAATTAAACAATTGCAATCCAGAAACAAGACAAAGACAAATACTGTGTGCTTATCGTTTCTAGTTTCTATTTTGTGCTTCAATTAGGAAATTTACTTTGCATTCTAATAGTTTATTCCATTAGGAATATAAAACATTCGATTCGAAATTCACACTCTTCAAGCCTTGATTGTCTCGTGTCAAGTAATTCACACCAATTTGAAAATTGAAAATGCTTGATATAATAAAATAAGTACCGTTAAAATTACAAAGCTAAAAATCCGCACAATCTTATTGTAGTCTAAAATTAACTGTCTTTTAGTAGTCTGTCCTTAAGTATTTCTAATTTGATAATACAATTTGTATATGCGCAATTCTTGACTGTCTTTGTATTAAACCAACGGAAGACTTAGGATACAAGTGGTTGTAACTTTTTAGAGTCACCGACGCATAGCCGTAGTTTGTGCCATGGCCATGACCATTTCCTGCTCTAATTTTTTAACTGCCCAATAATAATTTATTGAATTGTTCGCACAATCTACAATTTGTTGCTACATTTCCCATTGTAATTATATAAATATGTATATATAAATGTACAATGTACATAGAAGT
Source organism: Tomocerus nigrus (assembly GCA_019776505.1). Classification (NCBI taxonomy): domain Eukaryota; kingdom Metazoa; phylum Arthropoda; class Collembola; order Entomobryomorpha; family Tomoceridae; genus Tomocerus; species Tomocerus nigrus. The sequence goes on along the minus strand of JABASI010003007.1, from coordinate 13,834 downwards.
AAAAAGAATATATACATTAAAATTATATATTTGTGTGTAGTTCAGGCACGCTAACTATTTTATAATTGAGCAGAGGAAATTTTCAAAAATTACTTCTAATTTACATTACATTTATGCAAATGAACTTACAGTCGAGTTTTTATCTTTCCGAACATCACGAGGTTTTATGCTCCGCCTTTTCCATAGTACAAGTTGCATTGTATAAGGTTATGTACAAGCACGTTCATTACTATGGCAAAGGCGGAGCATAAAACCTCGTGATGTTCGGAAAGATAAAAACTCGACTGTATGGTCTCGGAGCGTGACCTGTCGTTCTATGGGTATATGTAAAACGAAATAGTTAAATCAAGTCAAAAAATAAGTTTTTCTAAATGCAAGTTTGTAAATCCAGTAATTAAGAAAGTCATAGCCATTATGGCTACCGGAGTAAAATGTATTTATAATTACAAACCGATAAGGAAGTGCGGAATGAGGAAATTTGTAGTAAAAGTTGTGAAGGAAAAGTCTGTCATGGCTCCGAATGGAAAGCAAAGTGAGGAAAAGTGAGATAGGGAATTACGTAAGGTTGACGTGTGAGACACAGGGAATTTCTTGAGCAGGGACGTTCAGTCGTTCACATTAAAAAGGAGGAAGATGGGAGAATGTCATGCCTAAGCGCAATTGAGACTTTGCAGGGCGTCCAGCGGAAGGGAGAGAATAGCAAACATCGGTGTATCCAGCAGAGTTAAAGGACAGGCAGATTTACTAGCTATTCGTGTAATTTGACGTTAAACTAACATATTACAGAAAGTCGTGGATCCTGCACAGAGCCCTCCAATCAGGGCAGACTAATAAGTAATGAAATGCAAAGGAGAAAAGTAGATTTGGATTTTAGATAGAGTGAAAGGAATAGGTATGATATTGTGGCCTGCCCGGATAAATATATAATGCATTATAGCCGGGAACCGCTCCAGAGAAAATAAAATGATAGGAGTGAGTAGTTGCAGGCAGCAGGCAGGCTGACTGAATGAGTAGCTACCTCCGTGCCTCCACACTACCTGCCTTTATTTCTAATTCCAACTCCAACTGCACAGCCACTGATTTTCACAGATTAGATTCTGTAGATGACTACTGCATGCATAGAGCACATCCCCAGACTCAGACTCAGCTCCTCCGCTAAACACAATGAATTATATCAAGATTTTATGCCCATTTAGATATGCATGCCTCTATAGCCTTCGACTGAAAAGAGATAACAACGCCAGGAGAAAAGCCTTTACAAACAAGCCGAGCCAGAGAAGAATCCTGCTTTTCTGACAACATACTCTTGAAATTCATTCATGAATGCATTTGCAATTTGGTGGGAGAAGTGAAGTGACTGTATGGCATGTCTGCTCTGCTGTTAAATTAATTCGACTGTATGGAGATACATTCCTCTCGTGTCCTCCGCAAATATTCTCTCCTACCTACCTTCGCTAATATAATATATTAGTCCCGTATAAATACTAATGCATTTGCATTATATACAGATCATGAATCCCAAATCCTCTATTAATGCAACGAATTAATTTTATTCACAGCCCGAGAACAGAAAACAAATAACTGGGGACTAATTACTTTTTAAATCCCATTCCTATGTCCACTGGACACTTTTGGCAGTCCCCAGTCGCATAAAATATTATGATTAGATTTTTTATTCAATTTCCCCTTTATATTTGATAGGAGATTTATTTTTGGAAGCCTTTGCAAGGCTCAACTCCATATACTATTATTTACATACATATGTATATGTACAATATACCCCTGAGGATATTAATTATTGCATGGGGATTTAAAAAGTTAATTGGGGAAAGTCAGTTTCTTAGGCAATATGCTATAATTTATTGAGCATAATAATATTGTATATTATAAAGTATTGTCTGCGTCTGCGGACCCATATTTTTCAGGACAGTCAAGAACCGAATCTAAAGAATACGAAGCAAATCATAAATACATTTTTCATAAATCAGTAAGGCACAATGGAAAGGTATGCAGGTCATATTATATTTCTAAAGACGTCATAAGAAAAGAATCATTTTAGAAGAAGTAACCTCATTAGAATTGCAAATTGACGATTGGCATATTTAATGCCATGCGGATCTGAATGTACTATGATGTGAGAAATATCTTGGAATTACCAAGAGAGCTTTTCAGGAAACTCATTTGGCAAATAGGATACAAAGTGAAGATAGTCTCAAGTATTAGTATGACATGACTCTCATTAAAGACTTATTCATTCATCATATTATTCCCCAACTCCCTCTCACAAAACTTTATCATTGCATTATGATGCTCCTTATGATCCAATTAGGAATGAGAACTTTGACTATTTTGCAACTGCTGTGACACAGTGCTACTCTAAATTATTAGCAGGTTGTCCCATTTAAAAATGTAAGGCCCTCCTCTTCCTAGAGCTTATTATTTAGATTGGAGAATAACTAGAGCATTTCTAGCCCTGTCTCCTTAGGAGCAGGTTATAAAACATTTACAATAAAGTGATTAGAAGCAGCGCTCCAGCTTCAGAGAGTCTATTTAGCCATACATTTTACGCTAGTAAATTCAAGAGATGTTTCCAACCAGCCTGCTATTCATTTCTTATTTTCTATAAACCATGGATTAAGTAAAATGTTGCTAGTCTGACCTGACCTACATATTACTATTAGTTAGACAAGTTTGGAGAAGAGAAACTACCTGTATCGGACGGAGGAGCCCATCACTTGTGAAATATTAAATACTAAGCCTTGAAAAGTGAGGAATATGAGATTACTCTTTGATTAAACATTTTGTTGTTCTAGAGAGTAAGTAAAGAAGAGCAGGGCGTACGATCAATTTGTCAACTTTTCTAAACAAATTTTATTCCTGCGGGCTATGTCTGGTTAAATTATAAATTATGCAGTGGCGAAAGTGTAAAGCCTAGTAAGAGCATTTTTATTCCTTTCCTTAGTATAGGATTGATGTGTGTAGATTTCTCCGTCTATGCAGCAGAGCAGGAAGGAAATCTTTGGAGTCAGCCATTGTAAATAAAATTTCAATCCTTGTGTTCTTTATCATCCAGCTGCAAAGGGAAGGAAAACTTTACATGAAACCACTTCAATACCTGTACATAGTTTTTCTTCATACTTCATGATTTTCCTGGCATTCTCTTCTCCACTGAACTGCGTTGTAATCAAATCACATTTTAGAGAAGCTGTAGAACTATATTACCTAGGTATAACCAAAGCGTGGTGAACGGCCGAGCCCAGACTGCAAAGGAAAGTTAAGCATTCTCTTTGTATATTTATTCCTCATCCTCATTGTACTGGCATTCCTAAAGTTGACTCGTAACGTAAGTGTGGAAAAGGATGAAAGAGCAAGACAAGACAGCTTCCTGGAGTTTATTGCACAATTTTAAGACGGTGACATGAATGAAACAGTGTCAGTGAATATTCCTCTCCAGCTTCGGCAACGATGACAATGCGACAATACACCTCAACCACTCCATTCCCCTCGTATATGGATCAGTGCAATAAATGCAGACATGTCCTAACGACAAAGACCATTGTGTCCAAAATATTTGAGATGAATATATATTAAAATTTAAAATTGAATGTCAAAGTATATATTGTTTTTAATAGTCACTGCGGTCAGTTCCAGAAATCCTTACCATAAAGACGTTACCTACATATTATGTGACCTATAAAATTAAATTTAGGTCTGAGTGAAAAATTAATGTGAGAAAATACTCTCATATCATCATTCTGTAAATATTTTTTTAATCCACATAGAGTTATCTCTCTAGGAATTTCCGACAATAATAATAAAAAAAACTCTAATTCAGCTAAACACTAAATGTAAAATTAAGTAAATAAATAAAGTCGTAGTAGTGGTAACCTAGAGGGTGGTGTACCTGTAAACTGATTATTTATTATATTTACTATAAATTGCCATAATAAAGGAAATCAAATTATTGCAGTTATTAATATTAAGTCTCATTGCATACAAGATAATGCCTAATAAGGGGTTTTCAGATTAAAAGTGCTAAAATCAAACCATATCACCTTCGGGAGTGTAATTGACAATAGAATTATATTGACGGTGACTAAAATCAACTAGTAGAGAGTTAATATTTTAATTCCAATTATTGGTAATTTGTCGGCTGCACGGCTCCAAAGAAAATGATAATTGTATTACTATGAATGAAAAAGTGTTCCTATTATTAAATTAATTAGCATAATAATATACTTTAAAAGTATCAAATGAAGGAAAGCTGTATAACCTCATTCAGAAGAGTGGTAGCAGGAGGAGTACATATCTCATGCCTGGCATTTACCACAAATGAACCGCAAAAGAATCCACCGGCAGATACCTTACTAAGCCCCACATTAACGAAATTAAAGTGGAAAGATAGAATAAAAGAATACACTGCTACTCCGCATACACTGCATTGCGGCCAAAACTGAAATCCCATTTTATGATTTTATTTCCAACGTCATAGCCTCAGTAATATTTGGATGATTAAATTACGACTTTGTCAGAATTCAAATTTTTCATTCGGTTAAAACGCATAATTTCTTAATCAGCTAACACGTTTTTGAAAATGGAACACTAATTTTGATGTAAATGTTTACTTATTGCAGTGCAATGCAGACAATTATTCATTCTTTTTAAGCAGATTACAGTGGAAATTCATTTATTAGCAATGAGTTCTGTGTTAATTTAACCAGAATACGTTTCCCCATTTTGCTAATAACATTAAATATGCACCTGTTAATCATTGATAGCTTAAAAATAAACATGACATACTGACTGAACAAGATGTTTTATAAATCTGTCTTAGTGATAAAATATCTCCCAATCTATTTAGAAACGCTTCGTGACTCCCTTCTCTAAAACATGCAACGCCTTTAATAAATCCCTTAGAAATCTATTCATAGATATCTGCAATGTGAATTTAATTAAGTCAGCCAAGGATAAGGCAATAAAGATATCGAGCAGTGCACGGAATTGCCATTTATTATTCAGAATTCTTTTATAACCGAAGTACCCACACGTTGCAAGTTGCAACTTACAAAATGCAATTGTAATTCGCAACTTTCTAGTTCTAAAAATAACTTAGATGTAACCCGTACAGTCGAAGTCGAACAGATACATCGCAAGTTCGCAAGTGTCAGCTAACTGAATTTAGATTTATAAGAATAGGCTATACGAAGGAACATGATACATGTATATGTGTTACCGTTTGTGTTGAAACTCGGACTGAATTAAAACGTCCAGGTATTTATCAAAACACAAAGGTCATACTTTTAAAACGCGGTAACTACATACTTGAATACTATGAAATAACTTTTCTCTAACAGATTTTAATGTACAATAAGTATGTAGAATTAAAAAAAAAGATACCTGCAATTTAAAGTAGACAGTTTTAAAAATATTTAAGCTATCCCAATTTTTCAAAATATTTTTGTCATAGAATAATTGTAAAATGTTAGTCCCTAAAACGATATTTGCATATTATTTGCTTCGGATTCTAAGAATTAAAATTTGCCAGAAATATCATTGGGTTAATATTCAAATAGTTATTGACGTTTTAAAAACATGGGATGACTTTTGTGTTTTAATACATACCGGGACCATGGCAAGTTTCAATACAGACGATAACATGTAATATAGCCGAAGTTATTTAAATATTTCTTATCGTCAGTAGACAGTAGACAAAACTTCTTTCAATCCCAATGACCTAACGTAACCTACAACAAATGCCAATTTTGAATTTTCAGACACATACATCAGACTGACAAGTTTGTGGTTAAGAATCCGCTGTGCTGTGGAACAGTTTATGCTTATCTTTGACTTTTCCCTATTATTGCCAATATTGTGTCTGCAGTAGCATATAGTTGCTTGCTACTCCACTCTTATCTATGCTCTCTGTATTTTCTGACTTGAAAATTGAATAGACATCGTTGTGTCAGTTACAAAGGAGATTCTCTAATGTAAACACATACCAGTTGGAAGTTTGCATTGCATTGCACATTTTAAGTTTGCTAGTTCCATATCTCCTGGTTATACTGTACTTACATAAGTAACTGACTATCAGTTTCTATCTATCTCAGCAATAAAAACAGGAAGCCACACACTAAGAAAGTAATGAAGTGGCTGTGGTCATGTATGTATACATGTTATATTAACTATGTACACTGTACACGCCATCCGCATCCTTCTTTTGCCATAGCGCCTCTTCTCGTTCTCTAAGATAAATTTTATCCGACGGTCCGTCTCAACAATTTTAACCCTTTTCCTACATTCTTACGGCATACCGTTAGCATCTCATGTAAATGTGTGATAAATTTTTAATCAACTCTCATTCGAGCCATACGACGCATTTCACTACAATTTTTAGCGCTATGTTATTATGTTTAGTTTTGTCTCAAAATACCATAGCTGTACAGGAGGGGAAAAGGGGCTAAAATAGGAGAATTATACTACAGTTGCTATTTTATTTGTAAAAAGTAGATTTTCAATCATATTAAAAACCAAAAAGCTATTTTTAGCACTTTCTTCAGGGTCAAAAAGCGCCTTGCAGAAATGGATTGAGGTTTATTTGAATTTAAAACTTGAAATTACTATAGCGACTTTCCTGCATGAACTTCCTCCTAATCATTTTTGACGAGAGAGCACATTGACTCAACAGTATACAGTGTGTACATTTACTACAAGGTTGTTTATTTTTATCCGCCAAAGTACCGTCAGTAATAATTTATATTGATTTACGTCACCGTAATGAAATAATAGCATGACATACATTAATTGTACATAGCTTGTTCAATCTTTTTTAAATTTTGCCAATATTTTATAGATTTGTAGACAATAACTTTCCTTAAAAAGACCACATACTTAGCTACATATTTCTTATACGAAATCAAATTTTGAACAATGTGCTTGATTGCACTTAAAAAAACGTTGCCTCATTTTTTAATTGTTGAAATTAAAAAGAAAACTTCTCTAAAAATATTTGCATGTAAATGATGTAGTGAGTACTTACTTATGGTTACAGTAATATTCAGATCACTAGAACAAGTGTCACTTCACAAGAAACGCACTGTATTAGCACAGAACATGCTTTAACCGTTTGATCGGCGCTCAAAAGCCCACAACAATTAGAATAATGCCATTAGGTAAGTTAAGAAAAGACAAACCAACTAGAAGGATATCTAGACACATTCACAGAAAGAAGCTATAGGTACTATAATTACGGAGTAGCTAACTAAGTAATATTATTATAGAGGCAGGAACAGAGCTAAACATTCCTGAGTTGGAGATTTGGGAAGACTGTTTGACTAATTTTGTGGCTGCAGTGTGCAAGCGACAATAACTAAGCCAAGGCAAAGGGAAATAAACTAATGTTTGTGTCGAACAGATAAATTCTAGATAAGCCGATAGGAAGAATGAACGTGGCTCAGCATTGAGCTGCCTTTTGTGAGATACCCAAATAATAATGATAAGGCAACACAGACGAGAAGAGAGATATGGCTAGGAGGACCACGTGATCAATAAATTCATTGCTGGCTACATCCTCTGTTTAAAACGTTGACAATGAAGTGTATCTTTTTAGTACACTCTAAGAAAATATTCAAGACATTTTGTTTACAATTAGAGCTGCACTCATGCTTACTATGAAAAAACAACCTTCTAAAAAGTTATGCTTGAGAATGCTCGGGTTTTGTCATTTTCTGTCGTGTCGTGTTATTTTGTCCGACTTCACTCTCTATTATTTCATAGTAGTCACAGTTATGTCATGTCTACTTGTAGGAAAACCTTATCCTTCCGTCTCCTCTCCAATTATATTTCACAAAGTAAGCTGTTATGAAAAGCCAATATTTTACTCTGATTGCACGTTATGCACATATGCTCCATTAAAACGATTATTATGTCCAGTACATTATTGACAAAGCCATCATTTTGTACATTGACAATCATCACATAATTACACAAATATCTAATGATAGCTGTATCTCCAGATGCCCATCAAACTATTCGTGTTCATAAAAATGTATTTCCATTGTCACTGCCTATTACGATTTATTTTGTTTCCTTATTCATAGTTCACTCACATGAGCTCATCTTCAACATTTTGAAGTACAAATAAGCCAAGACGCTAGGGGAAATGATTTTTTTATCTTTGTCGATTATGTCGATGTGCATAAATACCTAAGTCACACCCTGTTCACATAATTAAGTTCCACAGTATGTAATCCTACATATTATGCGTCCTAACGTAATAGAGCAACGTATGACTACTTACTTAGGTAAGTAGGTAGATACATTCAAATTACTGAAATTCTAGGTCATGCCCATTTCGTTGGCAGCCACAGTGCTAGCCCTTTTTTGAAAAAAAATCGTAGAAACTATAAAGTAAAGTCTGCGGCTGGGGCCGCTTTTTTAGCAACGGTAGACATACATAATACATCAGAAGCCAGAGCAGAGAACTAACATGCATTAGAATGTGGAAGCATTATGTATGTTGAGATAGTATCAAGCAATTTTGGGGAAATGTCTGGGCGGGGAAGATAATGCATTGCGCTACATTACATTAAATTAGTCGGAGAGAGGCTAAACGTATAAGAAGAAGTTTTTGTTCTGTCCTTTGACTGATTGTAATAGTGTCAGTCGACTTAGTGAATAATAACTCTGCTATCCAGCTGTAAATATGTAGACAGTAGACTCCTCTTTTAGGTTGCAGCCTTTGAGAACATCCTTCCAGTATTGCCGCACGCTTATTTACTGGATTTCCTCCCATGTAGGGTACACAATGATGTTAGTCTACTTTTAGTATACATCGGCCCTCTACGTACAGACATTATTCTTTATTTAAGTTGGCTTTCTACCCTAAACATTTTCTGACACAGATACCTAACTAACTGGTACACATAATACGAGATAAACATTGACTTGACATGATATATAGGCTAAATACAGTAAGAATACGAATACACAGCCAAAACTGCAGCAACTTTGTGCCAACTGTCTTCATGTCCTCAATAATAATATCTATTCACATGCAAACAATTCACTTTTCCCTTTTCTTCTGTTTAGTATTGATTCTAAAAATGGATTTGCCATATAACAGCTGCTACTATCATATAATAACATTATTTGCATTTGACGCCTTTATTACTGATTAGATTGTTGAAGACTCTATAATGGACTGTTTTAGTGACAAATAAGTTTCTTTTAAAATTGTAAATTAATTTCCAATGTCATTTTAATGTTCTGACATGCTCTTTGAAAATGCATTAGGCTGCAACCATTATAAATGAAAATAGTAAAGAGTGCAAGGATAGGTTGATGATATAGAAAATGGGTTGCACACACTGAGGTTTTGTAGTTGTGGCATAATAAATATGTCTCATTTATTGATTGGTGTGCTACAATCAATAAGTTATACGTGTACGATACACAGACACGATAGTTCCGTATGAATTTGCACGTATGCATGTAAGTATTGCATATTACCCGTATTTATGCGTAATGTTTGCAAATGTGTAGGATAATAAAACGGGAAAGTGGAATGAAACAGTGTGTATACTTACTTTGCAGGCAGTAAAAGTGGAACGAAGGAAAATCCAGTCACTGCGAGCACACAGAACTTTCTACTGAGCCAATATCCGTCACGTCAAGTTCATGCTATGCTATAGATTAGTTGGAAATGTTGATGTGGCGTCCCTGCCTAGTACTTTGCCCGTTTACTCTACCTACACAGATAATGCAAAAATTACGAAATAGACGCTCCGTCAGGTCACCTTGTTCATTGTCAACTCTATGAACTCCGATCATGCGAGTCAGGGCTCTATCCGCACTTAATAAATGTCGACGTTATGCTCTACAGCACTTTCGGCTCTTCACGTCTTTTTAATTTTGCATTCACAAAGACCTTTCACACGCGTTTCCGTTTTATTTGTTCCCAGAGAAAGGTTCGGCTACATTACCAAGCGGATTTAAAAGCTAATGCATGACATACCTTTAGCAGAACAAATACAAAAGACAATAAATCTGGAGTTATGTTCTCACACTTACTATCAAGGAATGTGACTTTAGTCTTTGTAGGTATGTACCATAAAGGATCCTTCAATATCCGATAACTCAACTGTAAACACCATTAGAAATTTCAATGAGAAATATTAGCAACTGATAATGTTAGCTACAGACATGCAGATTAAAAGCTAATTTATTATTTAGAGTTTTGTTGTGGAGAGGGTTAGAAAATTGATGACTAAATATTTCGTAAACGTAGCACGTTTCATTTGGGCCAAAAATTGCACTTAATTTTCCTTGGCAGTCCCATTGGTCCCATTAGAATTCATCGGAAAAAGCTTTTTGCAAGAACCATAAAATGATCGTTAACAGAAGGCCCTTGAGGAAATCTCAAGGTTACTTCGCTAGAATATCATTGAAGAGAAAAAATAGTGGGATTTGAAAGAGAAATGAATTTCTACCTAGAAGCTATCGACTAGCGAGTGAGATATAAAAAAAATTGTACGCTCACATGCAGAAACATAGAAGATTGGATGCATGACATAAAGTATTTGTATCACTTCAGAACGTATCATTTGAGATATTACTTTCAAACATGAGCGAAGGAATTTAAGAGGACATGAGAGAATCTATAATTGGCAATTCATTCATGTATATAGAATTTTGAGATGAATGTAGTCCCATCCCATCTACACAAAATGGCACACGAAGAATATAAAATGAATTAGAATATTAGATTTCATTTGATTCTAATTTAAAATTGAGTGCCCAAATGGAAATGCCTTGCTCGAGTATAATAAATAGGGAAAAGTAGTGAGTGGAAGGAATGATATCCTATTTCCGTACAGCATTACCAGAGGAGAGATCTGTTGAGGGTTACATTCCAGATTTATCTAGTCGTGTAGATTGAAGATAAACGCGCTTATTGCTACGTAGATTCAAAGTTAGGGATGTATGTAGGTAGCTCTATATTTTATATATAGGTGTGGTGTGACTATGATGTGCACCTACCGACGAAGGAGTCAATTCAAATAAATAACGTAGATATTGAAACGAAAGGAACTGAATTCACATTTCACACTTGAAATGAAATCGAAGTTGAAGTCAGGAATCCTGCAGTCTCTCTCTCTCTCTCTCTCTCTCTCTGTTGTGGTTTCCTTTCCTTAGGTTTGATGTAGTAGTGGCAGTGGCTGGTTGAGATGAGACTAGGAGGGCCGAGGCCGAGAGTATAATAATATGCCTCGGTGTATGAATGCCCTGTCTCGTCTGTCTGCTCTCTCGTCTTCTTCCTCTTCTCTTTCTATTAGCGTCAGTCACAGACAGAGCAACAACATTTCGTTGGAATAATTCAAACTGATTTATCGAGACGTAAAAGGCTGAAAGATATTTTATGGTCAGCAGATCCTTGTCAGTATATTAACTTAAATGCAAAGGCATTAGCTAACACAGGTAACATGATGTGTGGTATGGCTGGCTAATAGCACGACTCACTTATGCGCTCCTTCTTTCTGCTCGCCTTTTGCACAGAACTTGAGCTCAATCACCCACTACACGCTTGGCCTACCAAACGCAAACGGAGAATTTACATTCCTCTCTCATGTTTTCCTATTTTATTGTTGAGTTGCACCGAGCTGCACTAATCGACTGCATTTAGTGCCACTGTTCACTCTCAGAGGCTAAAAAACTTACAATTTTTATCACTGAATTCCGCCTGCTCCTAGTTAAATGCAAATAAAATCAAAATAAAGTTGATGAACACTGGAATGGATCCAACGGACAAAATTACCAAGTTATATAACTATTAATATAAATCTCGGAGAACAGTCACACAATTTCAGCAAACTTTGTTGCAGATCTTCAATCCTCCTTGACTCTTGCCGTCTTGCCTCTACACTGTTTGTGTATTTCAAGTTTTGGATGGAGTTTTGCCACCAGCTTCTGTCTCACTTGCTAAACTCCAAGCTCAACGCTCTCCTCTCCTCCACCGACTTGAATTAAACTAAAATCCACTAAATTATTTGGCTTAAGTTTCCTCCTGGCATTTTGCAAAGCCTTCCTTCGCTAAACACTCTAGCAGACCACTCTGCTGCTCTGCATGAGACGAGACGACTACACTTCCCTTGCCCTTCTCTTCCCTTTTCATTATATACGTGATCTCCATCCTCGACTTTTAGTTTCTTTAACCACCTATCTCTCTATCTATAGCTGCTTAACCCACGAGCTCCACTCATTAAATACACACTACAAAACCATAAGGCTCTATTATCATTACGAGTGTTGGCTATTTGATTTTAAGCATGGACTCCTTCATCCCAGATCTTGTTAATACGATAGCCTATTAGCTAAGTAGATAACTTTATGCAAGTCGACGTCTATCTAAGTTATCCTAAGTCCTACTAACAGCTTGCAGTTAAGACCAAATTCCCAATCGTAATCACACTCATAATAATGCTTAAGTCATACTGATCTCTATCCTATGTCTGGCCAAATCTGACGACTTGCATTTATTTCATGCTCGATACACGACTACCAGTTGCAGTTTCAGTTTCACTTGCATAACTTATTGTATTACGTATTTATTACATCATAATGTCATGCAGTAAGACAGACACACATACTGCACTCCTACCATACTAATGCCACTAATGCCTACCAAGGAAATAAATGCTTCGTTTACTTTTATACACACTACTTACTGCACATAGGTACTTACTTATTGGATATAATAGTATGCCGTCACCCCATGCATACATACTTACTACCTATGTACAACCTAGGCCCACATTATTATATGGATATAATTCTGAAAGATGTAGGAATTCATGTATATAATAATGTGGGCCTAGGTACAACTGAAAGCATTCTTTATTATTTAATCCTATTTACTGATGCATATGGTGCACGTTGTACCACTTCACTTTTTTATCTTGTTATATCACATGTAGTATGTTTCATTATTTCGTATAATTTTTAAACCAAATTATTCCAAGTTAAGACACTATTGAGATTGAGACACCTACATAACTTCTGTCGTCTAGGAAGTATTTCTAGGCTCTAATTCTTTAAAATTTAATTTTTTCCGCGAGAAGCATCAAAAACATTATCTTATCTTATTATAAATAGGAACTGCAGTTTCAGATATGCAAGACGTAAACAATTTGCGGCGTTTTTGACTATAGGTTTTACATCGCCAATGCAAACAAAATCAATCATAGATTGAATTTATGAACGAATGAATTTTCATCTGATGAATAAGCTTATTAATTTTATAATAAAGAATGTTAGTGTATATGCCGATATCGAAAAAGACGATGAAATCTGATAGTTGCTATGTAGTCTTGAGAGAAATGACTGGAGTTATTCGCTAATTACATAAATAATGCTCTAGAGACAAAGAAAAAGTATCTTGAAAGAAAATGCATGATAAAAAATTATTTCTGTGAGTTAAGTATGATGAAGCAGTAAAATGTCTTGAGAAGAGTTACACTAGGGAATTGATAGATACTGATACTGATGATTCCAGCAGGTTTTTTTCTTTTTGATATGTTTTAGAGCCAAGATTATATATTGCATGCACAAGTACTGGTAATGTATTATAGTAGTAGCCAGAGGCGTATTTAGGGGGGGTGCTAGGGTGCTAAAGCACCCCCTAGATATTTGGAAAACATACTAGATAATATCGTATATCTCTCCTAGAAATAATTTTATTCTATTGCATTGGATAGGTGTAGCATTCTTTATGCATGTAAAATTGATTCATAACATCACATTATATTGGAATAAATCTAAAGAAAAGGTGCTGCTGATA
>JABASI010003006.1:0-17745 GCA_019776505.1 Tomocerus nigrus | reverse complement strand
TTTTTATATGCAGGTGTTACAAAGTTACAATCCTATGTAGGTTTATTTTTGTTCCCATATTCCCATCTAAAATGTGTTGGCATTGATAATCTAGATGGATACTACAAAAAGGCTATCTGTAGCATTTCAAAGTAATTTTTAAAATCTAACGGTGGATTTTTGTGGGAAAGGCGGGGAAGGAACCCTGAGTAGTGGTTACTATGAAAATTCCTCTGTGATTGAATTGAATAGCTGGAGAAATGAACACATTATACAAAATCGATTCTCTCTTTAGTATCTGCACGGAGTCTCGTAGTTGATTTGGATCTGTCGAGCTTGGGTTGCTGTGGCTTTTCTCTTTGTAATCTACTAGTAGAAAGATGGTTTACTTTACAATAAGTGCCAGCTAGCAGAGTACATTAGGCATGTACCTATGTGTAGGTAGGTAGAGAAGGGATGATGTGTGTTGTGTACTTTACAGTATTACTACTACATCTTTCATTATTATCTCTTTTGTGTCATTCTTTAGATTTGTTATGTTATATAAGCCCTTATTATTAGGCACGTCGTCGCTTGTATTGATGCTCTACGCAGTATTTTAACTATTAGCAGTTTTTTTTAGAGTTTTTACTTGAATTCTGTGTATCGTTAAAGAACTGTTGGATTGAGGCATATCATTACTCACTGAGGACAATAGCAATACTACGTGCTATCGATATCTTAGATAAATATTCTATGAATCTGTTGGCTATCATTATTCGAGCATATTATTACCCCCACTAGTAGCGTAATATAGTGGTGAAAGTAATGGAAATCAGTTGGATGAAAATGAAACCAAAGGAAACCAATGTAATTTGACTGAATGTTTACCAAGTGTTCCTCGCTGAAGATGGAGGAGGGAAAGCTGGAAAAGAGAAGTTATTTTGACTAGAACTCAGAAGATGAAGCTAGAAAATATAGTACGAGGTTCATCCTTAGTAAAAACCAGGAGATGAGATTTAATGACGGCTCTGATTAATATTTACTTTTGGTTTTTGCCTTTCCTTCTCTTTGCTTACTTTGAAAAGCATCGTTTCCTATTGAGTCCCTCAGCAGTTCAGTTTCGTTTCAGACACAACTGCGCCATTTGAAGCTTTTGACTTGTCAAAGGAAATCACCATTACTTGTGTACTATTCTACTTACTTACTATGCTTTCACAACTATAATTACAAACTATCATTTGAAGCTTTTGACTTGTCAAAGGAAATCACCATTACTTGTGTACTATTCTACTTACTTACTATGCTTTCACAACTATAATTACAATCTAGATTGACAGAGAAGAAAGCATACACCTTGTGATGCTGATGGTAAAACTTGCGCCTTTCAACTCACAACTCTGTTCTTTTATCTACATAAGTACACAGCATTTCATAGAACACACGTAGGTACTTCACTTTTTGTTCAAATATTATAATGCTTATATAATATTCATTCCTTACATAACTAGGCTATTTCGTGTCTAAAATTAATTTACGCTTTAATAGACATAGATACGATTTTTTGTGCCTAGTGTAGAAAAAATATTTTAGAATGGTGAAATGAGTTCATTGAAATACACAGTTGATAATGATAATAATGAACCGTTGGAATCTTTAAATAGTTGATGTGTTTGTGGTAGGGGGAGTTTATGAATGCAAATATCTAATAGTTTATGAATAGGATTGAGAGATAGGGCAATTGAGTTGTAGTTGATAATGAACCGTTGGAATCTTTAAATAGTTGATGTGTTTGTGGTAGGGGGAGTTTATGAATGCAAATATCTAATAGTTTATGAATAGGATTGAGAGATAGGGCAATTGAGTTGGTGAATGAGTCTACATAGTGAATCAGAGAGAGAAGTATATTATTAGTTATAGGTGAAGTTATTTGTAAGCTATTGACATGAAAGTACTTGAGCATGACAGAAGAAGGGTTAGATTAAATTGGGCTTGGACATATTGGGAGGGATGGAAAGTGGATATTTGCTAGATATAATAAATAGCTAGTGTCTCTCCATCTATCTATCTATATATAGCCTGACTATAATCCTAAGCTAAAGGTAAAGAATGAGAATTGTGTTGTTGTGTATTATATGATGTGATGTTATGGGATGTTATGTAATGTGATGGGTTGCAGTATGTATGGATGGAGTAGTGTAGTGCAGTTGTGTGTGTCTGGGGCGGGGAGAGTTGTTATTTGGGAAAATGGATTCACTCGAGGAATTTCAATTGGGTCGTTAGGAATTGCACAGTGTATACCATCCGTAGTAGTAGTAAACTAGAAACTCTCTTCGACAATATTATAGTGCACTATGTTTCTAATGTAATAACATTTCTATATGGGGACAAGATATTTGTTGTGTAGTGTTGTGGCGTGTTTCTCTTTCCTTTATTTCTATACAGAGAGAGAGAGAGAGAGTGGGAGTAGAACTACTTATATATAATATAAACTGACACTAGGTACAATGGAGATATAGAGACAGAGTGTAATAATATTGCAGAAATAATATGAGTATGGGGTGCATAGGACATAAATTGAAGAGGAGAGAATGCGTAGAACACAGTTTGACTATAGTGGGAAGTATTTGTAGTGTGTGTAGTGCAGCACAAAGTAAAATGAGATAGAATGTGATGGCAATGTAAGCCAAAGAAAGTAGTAAAAGCCTTTTTCCTTCCGAATAAATGTAGACAAGAAGGCTAGGCCATAATAGACTAGCATTGCATTATTGTAGAGCTTGTAGCAAAGAAAGTAAATGAGAAAGTTGCTATATGTACTTTCAATATTCCTATATTATGTATATGGCTATATAGTATTTATCTAGAGGTATACAGTTTCCCTTCTATTCATTCTTATTTCTTAGTGTGGCAAGTTTTTGTGTCTAAGAGAGGGAAAGTGAGAGAAGGAAAGGAAGCCTTGAGCTGGATTTGATGCATTTCAAATGCTACATGTAAGNTTTCCCTTCTATTCATTCTTATTTCTTAGTGTGGCAAGTTTTTGTGTCTAAGAGAGGGAAAGTGAGAGAAGGAAAGGAAGCCTTGAGCTGGATTTGATGCATTTCAAATGCTACATGTAAGCAGTGGAGATTATATAAGTGCATACCATTTTATAGTTACTTAAGGTTTTTTTTGGTAGAAGTAGTTGAGTTGCCTAAATAGTTTAGTAGGAGAGACTGATGGTTGGTGAAAGTAAAGGAGAAAGGACAGTTTGCAGTATTATTAGAGATGCTATGTGTAAACGTATAGAGTAGATTTGCCATTCCACTTTCCCTCTCATTCTCATTCATTTTCATATTCATGTAAGTAAAACTGTGTTCTTGTGCTGCAGCTGGTTTTGGCGTGCCAGGGACGTGTGTGTGGTGATGGGATGCAAAATACAATTTGATGAAAGATGTAATTTAGCAAGTTTCCGACTATTTTGTCTCTACTCTGTGTACTTGAAGTCATAAGAATGGCGTGCCAGGGACGTGTGTGGTGATGGGATGCAAAATACAATTTGATGAAAGATGTAATTTAGCAAGTTTCCGACTATTTTGTCTCTACTCTGTGTACTTGAAGTCATAAGAAGGTGACAAGCCGTAATAATAGCGGCACTGACTGAGCTCAGAGAGTGAGCATTTTCTCCTAAGACACTACTTATATGTGTCTGTACTACTTACTCGTACTGCTCAGAGTAATTCGTCTTCCTTTCCCTGAGAAATAGGCTCTACAATGTGTCTTACATATTAACTGCATTATGTAAGCAATATAAAATAAGCGGGCATATGTAATTTGTAAAACAAGTCTTCTTTCTCTTCGCATACATTTTTCTCATTGAATTGAAAGAATGTGTCTTGTCTTATGATGATAATGTGTTAGTAGTAGTAGTCGTCGTCTTCGTCGTTCTCGTTCTCGTCCTCATCCTCTCTCGTCTCACTAACTTCCTCCTTTACGCCTTTCTCTTTTTTCTCTGTGTCTTTTGGCTGAGTGTGAACATTAGAATAATGAATTCACAAGATTTTTCTCATCTCCTTTGATTTTGTGTATAAGGAAGAGGCGAGGATTCACATTCAACTTTGTAATTTGTCAGAGAGAGGAGAAAAAAGATTTATCGCCAATGGCTTGAGGGAACTTTCACTGATTTCATCACTCACTCCATTCTAACTGTACCATAGATATACACAGAGAAGAGTATAAGTACCTATAAATACCATGGCACATACAATCTAAAGTCTAAACCCAAACCACACTCGTTCCTGTTAAACTAAAGTAAGTAGTGCACTGTAGTGATTTAGTGTAGTATGCTCTCATCCTGGACGGCCATGGATTTCAAAGTAGGAGAGAGAGAGGGAGGAATGAAATAGAATCGAAGGAGATGAATATGTTACATTTAGAAGGATGAAAGTGCGTATAATAACGTATGTGGTGAGAATGAATGAGAATGGCACAGATATTCACCTCTAGACATCCATGTATAGCATTCGTAAGTGTATAGGGTGGGTGATATATAAAGGAGCTGCATTGAAATGGAATTATCTGCTTCGATGTATGTAGTTATGTAAGTGTGTCTCCTAGTTTCGTTCCTCTAGATATTGGAAATTCCGAGCAGTTGCATATTTTTGTGGCTTTTTCGTGTGTTATGTGGGATAGTGAGCAATGGGCCAGTATTCTGTGAGAGCGACCTATATAATATAAACGGCTGGGCATAAGGGCAGAATTCACAGCCAGGAATATTTTATGCTCCCATCGTGTCCTAACATAACGGACGCATCCCTATACATTCACTAACAATAAACTTTCAAGGTAATGCGGTATAAAACAGAAGCATTTTCACAGTCGACACAAAAGACGGCTAAAAGCGTTCTCTACGGCGAAATTACTCTTTCAGAATGTGTGCATTTCAAATTAAAATTGCATTGAAATGTCCCACTTTGGCCATTTTTGAGATTGGAGTTTTTACACGTGCTTCACTATATGTTCAGATCCCTCATACTCCTTTTATTTAGTATGTATATGTCTTCTGGGTCTGGGCATTGCTCTTTCTACTCATTTTGACCAGATTTTTGTAAATTGTGGAGTGAAGTGCCTGAAATGGAGATGTGAGTTATGTTAGATGAATCTACGACCATCTGTTTTCCGTATATGCTGAAAAAGTGTGAAGATGCATGGAGCTAAAGTTTCAAGAAGTGACAGAGAGAAAGATAACAATTGCATGGTAAATACTAGAACGTTATCCCTTAAGCACCTGAGTTCAAAGCTATTGATTTGAGTTTAATGGTTAGGAAGAAAGAGAGCTCTAGGAATGTTTGTGAAGATGAGTCCATCAGAATTATACTACTATCTCTCTACTTATTATACTATAGATATATATGTAATAGGTTCCTAGTGCAGTGATGTAAATGAGAATGTCCTCTCTCCTCCGGAGCTTCCTTGTCGAAGAGAAAACTTTTTCTGCAACTCCAGATTTGGATGTGGTGTGGTAAATGAGGAAAAGAGCTGTAGGAAGATGATTTCTGAAGATTTGTTGCATCAATTCCCGAAAAGAAATGTCATGTAAATGGGCTCAGGCGCTGAACTATTGATCGAAGGATTTTTAAAAGTTTTCTCTCTCTCTCTCCACTCACACTCTTTTCTCTCTCTCTCCCTACTTTACAGTACTTAAGGCTCGCTCTTTTAGTGAGCCTTTTCCACTTTTTCACGTACAGTCCTACTACTTACTAGATATAGATATAGAAAGTGTGCATGGAACTCTACTATGGCTCTGTATGAAACCTGTTCTGAAGTTTTGAAGATTTTTGCAAGTCTTTATGTTGTTACTGAAAAGCTTATGAGAGAAATGGAAATGTTTTTCAAGTGCTTTGTGTAAGTGGATGGAATTTTGTTACAAAATAGTTTGAATATACTTATACAAGGCTCGTCTATGGGAATCTCCATTAAATCTACTAATATACTTGCCTCCATATAAGCAAATTCTATATAGCTGCTATTTCTGAGTATCACTAACAGGCTTCTTAGTTCTTTTAGTAGATCTGTAACTTCACAAATTAAGTATGCACTTGTACAAAAGCCTATTCGGGACAATTTTCTTTGACTATAGAAAATCCATGCGTATAGTACAATAAGTAAAATAACATCTTTGGGAGTAATTGAACTTTGATGTATTATTTACTATTTAATTCATTATTTACTATTTTGTAAGGTAACGCATTCTTTAAAGTTCTTGATTCAAGAATGTTGCAATAGTTTAGTATAACACAAATGAAAGATTAAATAGCTCTTGTATTACAAAAGTTGAAATATGAGATTTCTCTGTGTGTGTGTCTGCAAGAGAAAGTAAAAGCCGAAGGTTTTTAACTTGAACCTGACGAGGGTACTACATGCTTGTTTTATAAAAGAGCGTTTTGTGTAGCGGCTGTTGAAACGTTTAATTTAATTTGTTTACGGGAGAGAAAGTCCTGTAATAAAATGAAATCCGTAATTTAATCAACAGCTGCAACACAACGCACAGATGTAATAGAAGCACCTAGCGTAAGGTAACTTTACAATAGCTACACTTACACAAATATACAAAACAGTCAGATCAAAAGACAAATTATAGATATTGTGCTCACTCGCTCTCTGCCTATTTGTGTATGTGTTGTTGACGCTTTTCTATTGTCGATCTTCTTCTGTATACTACTGGAGTAACTGGAGTCTAGAAAATATTTAGAATAATAGAGGACACAGTTGTATTATTAGTATGTAGATACATAGTAGAAATATTAAATGTAGGAGAGTTACAAATGGCAAGTTGCATATTCGAAAGTGAAAACAAGATATTTTTTGCATGTTGCTAAGTATTGTGCGTGTTTGAATGGATGGGAAAAATGCCAGGAAGACAGCTGAGACACACTCATCTGCAGTGGGGCTTTGACATCTCACGCCTCTCTTCTAAACTTACATGACGTAACATTAGTTTAGTGCGAAGCCAAGCCAAGCCTGGCTTAAAAGTTATCATAGTTGACAAGAGAGAAAATTTCTTCCAACATTTAGTTTATTGTTTCAAGAGAAGGACTAGCAATCACAATAGTGACGTGAGGAATTCTCTTCCATCATCAACAAGCCTCTCTTGTCTCTCTCTCTCTCTCTCTCGCCCTTTTTCCACTACGGAATGCACTTGTGTATTTCTCTGGAAGAAAAATATAAATTAAAATGTTATATTTGTATTACAGTATGTAAACATTGCTGACGAGATGTGTCTAGCATTATAATAGATGAATGTATAGTATATACTACTGGTTTGTATTGTGTTTTCTCTTTTGTATAAACAGTATAATGTTAAAATTCCAAGACAGGAGTAATGGAGGCATATACTAGTGGTGTATAAAAGTTTTATATGTAAGTTTTTGAGAGCTTTTAGTATGAATTTACGAGCAATGGAGAATGAAAAGGAAAGATGGCAACAAAAGAAAAGGGTGACGGGGAAAGGAAAGTATGAAGTGGAGAAATAGTAGTAAAGTATTATTTTCCAAGTGTGAGTAGGAGGAGAAAGGAAAGAATAATAGGTCGTTGCAATTATTATTGTTACGATGAGGATGGAGACGGAATCAAGTTGGCTTTGGCTTTTGCTCTTCCTTCTCTCTATACACTTTTCTAGTATTCTAGTATGACTTTTATATTTCTGTTAAGATCCCTATGCGTAGCAAAATTTCTTTTATATCAGTTATATTAGATTTGGTGTTATTTGATTATGTTGGCTATATTATAAGAAGGACGATCTAGAGCTAGTATATAGGGTCCGGTTTCTTGTCAGACTTCTTACTTAATTCCTTTGGTTCATGTAGTATGGTAGGCACGTCTATTTGTTTAGAAACTAGTGTCGTACGTCATGGCTTCCTTGCCTTGCTTATAAACAGTTTGGAAATGTGAGGACGACGCTATATTTACTACAAATTAAGAGTAAGTGCAGATATGTATTTGTACAGAGAGAGTGAGAGAGGGAACGTTATAGTAAGGAAGTCTTTGGTTGTTAGCTCTTTGAGTGTATGAATGTATAATAATAGGTAGGAATGCATTTCTCGACTTTGTTGACTTTCTCTCCATAGACGAAAGCTACGTATTTTCCTTTTGGGTGTTTGTCTTGAGTTTTCACTTGACTTCGGTTGACTTTCCTTAGTAGCTTTGGTCCTGAGAGCCAAGGCAGAGCTGGCCGTATTCTGAATACTCCAAGTATAAGCCTAAATATATTTCAGTGAGAAACAGGATCTCAGTTCCCATTTATTAATTAGGAATACTCATTAGAGTAAGAGGAACGTCGTCGTCGTCTCGTTTCTTAAGGAGCAGAGACGACACAACAGAGTCAAAGCCAAAAGGGAGAAAGCATTGTGTTCCAGACTGGGTTTTTTGGTTCGGCTTTGCTTTCTCTAAGAGAAGTGACTGCCTGCTCGTGAGTTGTTAGCTATGGAGGTATGTTATGTTAGTGACTTTAAGTTAACTAATGCAATGCGTTAAGTGTGACTTTCCCTCCTTTTCTTCTCCTATATACTTTCCTATGTAACGTACGATTAGGCTCCTTCATTTATTTCAGCCTTTGTGCTTTCTTTCAATAAATGACTGTGACGCTGACGCCGCATGAGTTGTGATTTGTTAATTACATTACTAACTCTTGCTCTGTGAGAGAGTGAACCTTCTTTCCTTCCTCCTTCTTCTTCCACTTCCACCATCATAATAGAATAGACTAGTGTTGTATTCAATGAATGAGTAGACAACAGTTAGATCCTCATTGTTGGTCTATTTACTTGCTTGAGCTGATGTCAGTTAGGAAAGTAATGTAGCCACTTTCTATGCCATTTACATTCCCTCTCATTCCATCCTTGTAAAACTAGATTCATTTATGTAAATGCATCTCCTGCTCACAAAGGAAAAGAGACTTGAAATGAAATAAACTATTTGAATTCTCATTAACAAAAGCGTAATTTAGCACACGCAATTCTTTTCGGCAGCATTATAATGTACCTACACACTAAACGGAGCAAGAAGGATCCAATTTATCTCAACTGTCTCACCGAGCTTCTAATTTTATTGTTGGAATGCTAATATTATAATAAAACTTATGTAGATATATACCCTGCATCCATTTACGTTTTTAGACATGGACAAATATTCTTATTTTAAAGCTATGCATTATTAGACCATTGTCTTTTCTGTCGTTTTAATGTTAATAAAAATACAAACGCTTTGAACAGTAATTAAAAGAAACCTTTTCCAAACATTTGGAACTTTATAATAAGCAACTGTAATATAATTTAGATGAACTTGATATTATAACGTATTTGAAGTTCGCTACCTGTATAGATCATTTAGTATTTTTGAAGTAGCAATGGAAGTGAAATAGGACTTTAAACTTGTTATTTTAATTTTATTTATCTTCTCTCTGCTCATAATAATAATATTGTATGCAAAAGTCAATTATTACTTACGTAGTGCTGTAAGCTGTAACGTGTTTTGGGCTGTGCGTGTAATTGTACATTGGCTGATGCTATTATAAAGATATTAGAGTGACATGAATGCAAACACGTAGAGATAGTGTCGTACACAAATAGAAAATGAGATTTGTGACAGAGAAAGAGAGTAGGGAAAGTTAGAGGATATAGACAATAAGTTAAGCATTCATTTTGAGTGAGGAGTATTTGGTAGGAGAGGCTTATTCTGTGTAACGTTTAGTGTAGGCAATCCAGTTGTGGAATGTGTGTAAGTCTGTAGAAGTAGAGTAGAGTGTGTATGTTGTACGGGGAAAGGAGTCTGGCAGAATTCATGCATTATTCTAGAAGGAAGGAAACAATAACCATTGAAAAAAATACATGCAAATGGCTTTGAAAGTTATACTATAATGGGGAAAGAAAAGTCATCGAAAAGTGGCTAGGCGAACTCGCAAGTCGCAACAGTCACTACTACAGCAGTCTACAGTTGCAGAGTTTGAAGGAGAGGGAAGCCAAGTATGAGAATGAGCGAGGAATTGTTCCAGAGTGCATGCATACACACACACACACACACACTTAGCCACGTATACAGTAGTCACACAGTGCTACTACTTAGAGACAGACATGGCCCAGCCAGTCAGTCGACTCCAGTTTTAGCCCTTTCCCTCATCTCATTGCCTCTGTTTTCTTCTCTTATTCTCCATTTCTTCTTCTCCAGAAATCCCAGACTCTCTGTTCTTCATGGAACGTAAAGGCAATGCATGACGATAGTAAATATAAGTACATGCCTACAGTAGAGAAAATCTAAACGCTTAAGTTCAGTTCAGTTCAGAAGCTAAATTCTTTCTCTCTCTCTCTCTCTCTCTCTCTCTCTCTCTCGTTCTCTCTCTGCTCAACTCAATCCCTAAGCTGACTTAAGTTGACTTCCCTTGACTTAACTCCAGAATTTTGCATGAATATTATTTCCATTCAATGCTTATGCCTTTTCATTTCTTGCTGGTTGAGGATTTTCAAAGTTATTGCTTTTCCACTGCATTAGTGTGTGTATATGAAAGCTCTCTTTTCTAGATTTTAATAAACCTTAGTAGGTATGTGTAGTGTAACTTTTCTGACTTTCATAATATTCCTTACCATTCACTAGGTATAGTCTTAAACTAACAATAAGAATCTCACCAAGATATTATGTTACGTTTGAATCTAGTATGAACTATCCTGCGGCTTAAAATTCTAAAATTATTGCACATAATCGTACATCAGGATATTACACTTGTTCTCTCGCAGAGTGAATCATTAGATCATTATTATACGGAGAGAAGTGTTCAAATCTTGCTATTGATTTTTGCTCCCTTACTTCATGTAGTCACTCAAGTCATGTTCGTGTAGCCTACATGTAATTTTAAATCATTTCTACTAGAGTGTACATCTTTGTGAAATAACTATGCCCATCATTTTGTAACTAGTGCTAGTATATATTATCATAGCTATGTACCGCAGTTTCATTTCTCATCTCATGATGCTGGATAAGAGCACATACCTTAGCTTATAAGTTTACTAGCACACAATGTAGTAGTTTGTGAAATGATGGAGTAAGTAATATAATGTAGTACACATTTATTCGAAAGACATTTGGAATTGAGTTATGTAGAGGTAGCTACATGCTAAATTTGCGTCTAGGGAAATGCATTCCTTCTACTATCTCCCTCGCTTCTTTATTGATGCTGCTGAAATTGACTGGAGATTTTATTGTGTTTATTTGCAGTGCCACCGAAGTCCATCGAGATGATAAATCATGCACCGAATGCTACTATAACGCTCAAAGAGAAAGATCAAACTGAATTAGAATGCGTTGTCAGAGAATCCCGACCTGCTGCATCCATCATCTGGTTCAAGAATGATGTCGTCCTCCGAACCGGTAACGGTAACTTACTTATCCTTCATTTTCCTGTCTGTGCAACTATTAAAATAGCAGACACACTGGCACACTATCACTACATGCATAGTAAATAGCCTGTTCAATATTTTATCTCACTACTGCATACCATACATGCTTTTAGGATACAATGTTTATAGAAGATAATAAGATTATAGCATAGACTTTTGTATGTAGGTATTTAATCTTCCTGTCTATAGTAGTTCATATCTTTAGCTAATATCTTTAGCAAACATCCGGTTAGGAATAATCAGGTCACCATTAATTACCTAACTTTTAAGGGAATATTATGATTTTGTGTTCTTCATGTACAAAAATCCGTTTTCTGCATAAGAAAAGCCTAGAGCATACAGGTCTTTTTATTGTATAAGAAAATGTGATCATGTAACTGCACCTGTTAAAATCAATTGAGTTTAGGTATCTTAATGTAGAAATTCCTCTAGCGTGTTTCTGCGCAATAAAAATTACTGAGCTAATATTTGGTTGTCGGGAGGTCTGCTGGTGCTATCAGTGTCTGTAGTTGTAATGAGCACGGATTAAAAAGCACATGGCAAGAACTGCTGCAACCTTTCCTTCGTGCATAGAAGAATGGGTAATTAATTAGAGCAAATCCAGTTTTAAATTGACCTATTTTGCCGAAAAAACTATTGCCGACGTTTACTAAGGTACCTGGTTGCATTGCATGTTAGACTGAGACGAGATGTAGTACTCAAATATTGAGGTACCTACATTCTTTATAGCATGTAGCAATGTGCCTAGGCAGACAATAGACAGTAAATGAAGAGCTAACAAAATGAGCATACCCCTAATTTAAATATTATGTTATAAAAACTATTATCATGCCTAAATGAACAATTTACGTCTAAGAAACTGGTTTAATTGGGATTCATCTGTTAGACATGGAGATAATGTAAACACTAAAAATTCTGACAACCTAATTTCGTGTTGATCATGCTTTGCATGCTAGTAATGCAAAAAATACTAATTGTAATTGCTATTTAGACTCAGATTGATATCAGGTAGCAATTACAGATTTACATATCAGATTCCTCTCCTATAATTCTTTTCATTGATAACATTGTTTTTTCCAAATGACGACCATTAATAAATATTTAGAAACTGGTTTTATGTTAATGTAGAATCTGCACAGATTTTTCCTTTCTCTCCAGCTATGCAGGTTGAATGATTTTCAAGTTGAAATGCATGAAAATAGAACGTCCCTTAAGTAGGTATCTAGCCCGAATGCATCTCCAAGTTAACAATTCGGGAATTTTACCGTAAAATTATGTCCCATTGAGAGGGAGGTAATCACTGGCTAGTATTAATTGCATCTGTTATCTCGTAAAATGGTTTACAGACAATGAAAGGGAAGAAAAGCTGAGACACTTTTTTAGGTTTTACACTACTTTTCTGTGTAGATTAACTTTCCTCATTTGGAATTCTTGGTAGGATTGCATGCCTGAATAATTGGATAATACGGATGATACATCTAATAGGTAATACTGGTATACAACATTAAACATGTAGCATATTAGTTGAGTTTATATTGAAAATAAAAATACTACATATTATTGAAAATGGACACTTGCACCGTTGTACCTATACCTATAACTATAACCTTTAAAAACTTTCATTTTCTGTCAATATTCAATATAGTGTTTTGCCTATAAGTAGTTTTACCAATTCGAAAATTACCTATATGTTTAATGTAGATCCAGTTTTTAAAAGTTGATTAATTGTATTAAACACTTGCTACTAACTGTTTACATTTCTGTTTTTTGCACATCCCTCTCGGCCTTGTGTTGTTCATCGTTGATTTAATATTGAGCAATTCCTAAAACTAAGAGTGTATGTCCAAAGTTCAATATGAGAGAAGGTTCATTTGATTTGCAGTAAGTTTTTCGCTGAGTCTGTGTTTATTTCACGCAATAGAGAGTGGAGATTGAAACAGAAGAGAGAATTGAGTAGTATGAAAATGGAAGGGTATTAAATACACAGTCACTGTAGTAAGTATAAGGTCTGCTACTAAAACGTAAAAGAGTAAAGAACGGTAGTGTTGAAATGCAGAGACCAGAGAGACAAGTATGTATGTATACAGTAGGTAAAGTGTGTGAGTGAGAGAGAGTATAATGCGATAATAGAATAGGAGCGAGGAAAAGTTGAACTGAACTGTTTCCTGTTTGGATAAAAGCTCGAGGGGTGCCTAATTGTATTTAATGGGGCTCAATAATGTCTAGGTAGGCACTTGTCCAAATGCTTTGGCCCAATTCTCTTACGATAAGTTGAGTGTTCAGATATTGCATAGAATAGAAGGTACTGTTCTCAAATGGCAGTGATGCTGGATGATTTTCTAAGTATACTCACTATCCCTCCTTTCTAGTAGTTAACTAGTCTTTCTTCTAATAATGCTTTCTATTTCTATTCTATATTATCGTAACAGTTCTATGTGTATACTTATATAACTACTTACAATGTATATCATGTAGTTATTATTATATTTGTTATGTTGTTGAGGAATATGAATGTTTGGTATATAGTCTTCTGTTCTGATAGGATGAGAAGTGAGTATTATCTATGCTGATGTCTAATGTATGGAGTGATATATCTTGCTCGTATTTCATATTAAGTACGTAGGGACAAGACAAGTCGGCAATTTTAGTAAACTGACACAAAGCAAGGGAAAGTGGTATGTAGAGAGGCGAGATAGCAGTTAGCCTTTAGTCTACTCATTTTCGAGTCTATTGTGCTTCTCTGTCGAAGATTCATTCTGATGCTCTTTTGTGTGTGTGTTGGAATCTGTGTCTGTGTTGAATTTATTTAGATATATCTATTACTCACTCTTTGCTGATGAAGTTTATGTCTGTATTACATTTGTATTTCGCACTTCTAGCTCTAGCCTCTCGCACTCACTGCCAAATGATGAAACTCTGTTGCTCTGCCTCTTTTAATAGCAAGTTCTACATTAAATCTGTCGAGTGATGTACGTAAGCTCATCCTGCCATGCCATTGCATTGCCTGCCCACTCCTCTGTGTCATTAGAGAGATTTAGTTTCCTTCTCTCTCTCTCTTTCTCTTGAGTGCCTTCTCTACTTCTGTCTCCCATTAGACAATTATAGCACTGATTGTATTCGACTGTGAATTCTACCTATTTATACATAAATACTACATCGTTTATGCACGATTTTCACAACATTATGTACATACAAACTACAGACATGTGTAACAAGGACGTGCAAATACTTCATTTACGATATTTGGGCTACTTGCAAAGAGAAGACCTATATTTTGTTGTCGCACGTTTCTCAGAACTGTTGCGAAATATTTCCGCTATCTCTTCTCTATACGAAAGAGTTTTTATTATAACTCGCGCTACATAAGTCCATCATGGCTAGGCTAATAGTATTCAAGCGCCAGAGATAGTTTGTGGTACAGTACACATGAATTGCATTCCTTGGCTGTCATCTTGTCAATTTTCACTTTGTTCCTGAGCTATGGCTGGAATTGGCAAATGAAGAGTGATCAGGATAAGCTCTTTGTGTATGTGGAAGAGAGAAGACGAGGAAGCGACAGGGAGACTTGATGCTTCAGTTAAGAATGACACGACATGGCAGCAAGAATGAACTAGTGATACACTAAATAGCAGAGTGAATGAATTCTGTTGACGTGACATGATGGGCTTTGCCTTTATTATTTACTCAACATGATAAAATCCAACATGTTTTTACTCCAATAGCTCCGCTAATAACTAGTGCTAAATTTAAACCACAAAGCATAAGCTGAAATATTCATCTTGCAACAGATGCATGCACTAAGTGCTTTAACTTGTATTTTTTAATGGTTTTAACTAGCTTTTTGTAAGTTCATTATTATATAACAAACTATAACAAACTATTCTCTAATAATTTGCTCTATTTTTAAAGTGCGAATAATTTATGTAGGAAGAAAACCTCATTTAAATATTTTACATGATTCGGTTTCGTCTTAGAATTGTAGATTAAGAAGTGACATGGTCTATCAAATCATCGTCCGAAATTGAAAGCAAACGTTAATTATCCCTGAGCAAGAAGCTAAAGGGGCCATTCGGCCATTGACTTAAAGTAAATTATAATTATGACACTGTATCTGTTGACTGTATCCCTATGTGGTATATTTACAAAGCCTACATTTTCTTCAGCAATGATTTTGTGTACCGACGTAGATCCTCCAGGTTACTTCGCAGTGTGCTAAAATATTTAGTTTAAAAGTCGAAGTCGTTCTGTTACTATTAATTTCCTAGGATTTGGATTGGATGTATTAGCAGTGAATGTGTAGGTGTAAGTCAAAGGCTGGATAGGAATTCTGACTTTCTTTTCTCTCGTGGTTGTATTAGACAGGAATTCCTTGAGTTGACTGACTGAGCTGGTAATAGACTTTGGGTTTAAGGTGATTCATACAGTTGTGCCAGCCAGAAGAGTCAAGCGTGCTCCTACTACAATGCTATAGTGTAGTAAATATTGAGGGAATTCCATGTTATGTGTGTATGTAGTGGAGAGACAGATAGTAGAATGTTGTCTTGATGAAATTGGATGTGATGTGACCAGGGGATTCGGAAACGGCTTCTAGCTTGCTCTCTGTTCTGGCAAGAGGCTATGTTCTCTTCTCTCTCTCTCTCTCTCTGTGTAAAAGTGAGAAGGGAGTGTAGTCAGAGAGAGAGAGAATTGGCTTTCCTCTTCTTCTTCTCTCTGATACGAAGAGAAAGATAGAAGTGGAACATAAAGGCATTTGTACCTTTCCTTGCCACCACTTTACTTTCTCTTTGCTCCTCTCTTCCGTTGGGTTTGTTTTGTTTGTGATCTCTACCGATATTTCCTTATTTCCCGTGTGCGTGACTCTGCTCCCTTGAATATATTAACTGAATCTGATGTAAACACTTTGCTATTACTTATATAGGTACAATACCAGCTGAATCACTATTCCTTTTCTCTTTCTCTCTATAAGATCCTATTATAGTCATAGTAGTATTATACTTATATTATACATAAATATAGTATTGGTAGGTAAGTATGCAGACAGTCGAAAGCAAAGTCAGGAGATGGATAGCATTCTGGCTGTAGAAAAGACAGACGTGGATGGGCAAGGCAATGCAGCGTAATGCCTTCAAGATATTCCGACGTGCTATGTTTTTGAACATTATACATTACACACAAGCCTGTGCTATTATGTTTGCTTTAGGTACACCTAGACTAGAAGATATTAATACCTTTTACCTTTAGTAGTAGTATTTGTTTTGGATATCTGCTTCTATTTCACCTATTTTGTATTAGCTAGACATTCTTTTGTGTAATAGGACTACAGGGAACGTCACAGACACATAACAGCGAAACAATAGGAATATTGAATAATTAGTGGCAGTTCGTTTTGGGAAATGCGTCAAAATAGAATATAAATGGGTATCTGTTGCGTAATAAGAACTTCACTATGCAGCTTTCACATGCAAAACAGGCTTTGTTATTAAAAGATGTGAAAATGTATTCAATAGATTCACTCGCTCTCTCTCTCGGAAATGAAAATGTTCCACGTGTGCTAAATAAGTGTGTAGAGAAATAACTATTTCCATTTTAAGTAAGAAGAGATGCTCTTTATGATGGAGTAGATAGAAATAGAGATCTTGTATAGTAGTTAGTTGAGATTGTGTGTATAGAGATAGTATAGGTAGATAAAGTAACCCGTTTAGAAATGGGATTCTCGTAGTTGGCCGATTAGATTTTCTCTTAGTTTCTTTCCGTATTGCCGATTCAAATGAGTTTATTTCTCCGATAGAATTGAATTGGATCGGATTGCAGGGTCTGTGGTAGTTGTAGGTCCCACCTACGTAAATCTATCTCTGTGTATCCACAAATGAAAATGCTCTAGGTATAAATACTTGAATCTAGTATTAGTAGGAGTGTAGGAGGAATGCAATGAATGAGTAAGTTTCTCTGGATTTGGATTTCATTTAAGAAGAGTTCTAGTGGTAATTGTGGTTTAGCTTTAATTAAATCCCCAAAGTACAAATAGGTCACTATCAATAAAATACATTGTCGAGATGGGCTTGGCTTCCACTTCCCTTTCTCCTCGCTCGAGCACTATAAATTGTTGAAGAGGATCTAATCTCTAGGAACTACTCTCGAGCTACTTTATATACGGAGAGAGAGAGAGAGAAATAGTTATGAGTGAGTTGGGCCACATGCTGCGCCTTGTAAAATTCCCATTTAATACCCGGGAAGACACAGACGGAGATGAAGGATTGATTGGATAATTGAGATAGCATCATGGGAATTATTGCATTGTTCCTAATTAGCGCTGTAAAATTTTATTCGAGGAGGAATCCCTTCATTTAACGTTTGTCCAGTTCAATTGAAT
>JABASI010003005.1:0-17746 GCA_019776505.1 Tomocerus nigrus | reverse complement strand
TGCGAATCTTGCATCTTGCATCAGTTAGTCAAATATTCAAAATTAATTACGTGATGGCAAATGAATAAAATTGTAAATTCGGAATTCGTGCATAAGTGCAAATATACGAAAAAATATAGGAAAAATATCTCATCGTCTCTTTCGTATTTATCTGGAAGACAGCTAGAGGCTAATGCTTTACATTGCAATAATGTCACTTCGTCCGCAGTAGATGCCAAAGCAGAATAAGCTATAATAGCATACAGCAGTAATGCAATGTGAATTCATATCTTTGTTATTTACCTACTGCATTATTTTTCATTGTATACCATTTTGTAAATTGTAACTTGCATCATTCAACAAGACTGAAAACGCATTCTAGCATGTATTATTCTTTTTTAGATTACTGAGAATTTAATTTGCCAAAAGTAATTTTGCAATTTCTTTGGCCACAAATAGTCTTACCTCACTCCAGCTGTAATATTTGGATCTTCATTAGTAGGAGGTACTTGGTCAGACTCGACTTCGCATTCTGTCGGCTCAGGCTCTGGCTCTGGTTGTTCATTTGAATCTAAATCGAGCTGTTGTGGTTCTGCAGTTTCTGTTTCCAAATCTTGTGGAACTATACAATTTATTTGTTATTATGATAATTTCTCTATTATTGCATGTATATCTACTTCATTAGTGTTCAAATAACAACCAGTGAGTCAATTGTAGCTGTAAAGTAAAGAAACGGACATCTGCAGTCTGCAGTATTTAGTAAGTGCATAGAACGAAAACGCGAAAAGAGAAGAAGAGACAGTGGACGGACACTGAGAAAAGAAAGATGAAGAATACATAAGGCATAGATTTCATTCGAGCAGTAATAGTATAGTTGACAGATTTAAGATTGGATAAAAATATCCATATATACTTGTGTCCATACATTTATTACGAATTCCTCCCTAATAGAGACAATAAGAAAGGCAGTCTCGTTAGGAAATATGAAGTCATGTTAGTTAAAGAAATAGAGACGAGTCCACACTGTACTGGGCTTTGGCAAAGAGCAGCCCAATGTAGTTTCTGTATCTCGCTTTGCTATTTTGTGGAGACTATAGAAAGGCTTCCGCATACACTTAACGAAATAAAGAATTAGATAAAACGTAAGATTAGTCGATGAAATGAAGAGGAGATGAGAAATTATAAAATTGAAAGACGAAAGAGAAGATTGAAGAAAAGAAAAGTAATGTGCCCTACTCCGTCTGATCCCTGAAATTAGGTCAGATGACAAGTAAGAGAAAGTTCAATCTTAGATAGAGAGATACACCAACAGCACAGATGCAGATAGACACAGTAGAGTAGAATAAAGTTAAGTAAGTGAGCAGATTCTAATAGGATAAGATATGCGTGAAAATGTGAACTGAAACGGAAAGAAATCAAACCACTCTCAAAGGGTTTCACTCAACCTGGACTGGGATCTGCGATTTCTAAATCGTTCTCTTTCTCTTCAATTTGAATGTCACACACTTCGTCCATTGTAACCTCTTCGTTTATCTGAACATCTACATCATCTTCTATTACCGCATCCTCAATTTCCTCTATTTCTACATCCTGCTCACCCTTATCTCCAGTATCTTCTGCTGCGCCTTCTGCACTACTCGCTGCTGCATCGCCCGCTCCTGCTTCTGTTGGGGCTGCTTCCGCCGGAGCAGACGTTTCCACTGCAACTTCAGCTTCTTGGGCGGGTTCGGCCGGTGGCGCTGCAGGTGGCTGCTCCACTGTAGGAGTAGGGGGCTCCTCTACTGTGGGCTCTGGTTCGGGTTGTGCTGGTGGAGGAGCTACAGGGGCCGGTGTTGGTTCCTCAGCGGGTGTCTCGACTGGGGCTGGTTCTGGTGGCGGGGCTGCGGCTTCTACCGCGGGCTCCTCAGCTTTCGTTGGCTCTTCAACAGGTTCAGGTGGGGGTGGAACAACCTCAGCCGGTTTCTCTGGCTCCACCGGTGCAGGGGCAGGCTCTGGGACAGGAGCTGGTTCTGGTGCAGACTCTGGCTCTGCAGCTGGAGGTTCTGGTTGCGGCGGTGTTGGCGGAACTTTGATTGTTTCTTCTACTTTTGCTTCGACAGGAACAGGAGCCTCTTCTTCTTTCTTTGGTATTTTCACAACGACTTTCTCTTCCGGAACGTTTTCCACTTTCGGCTTTATCTCTGGAGGTTCGATGACAGATTTTCTTGGTCCCGGTAAAGTGACATCAACTTCTTGCCTAGGAGCAGTAGAGGCCTTGACTTTTGGGGATTCTGCTGCGGCAGCAGCGGCGGCGGCTGCTGCTCTCCTGGAAGGAGCAACTGGTCCATCAGGTTTGGCCAACGCTCGAGTTACCCACTTAGATTCGTATTCCTAGTCAACACCAAGTCACTTTTCTGTGTTTAATTGTCAACATCACCTTAGACATGTTTCAATTGCGGTATCCTACCTTTCTTTCTTTCGAGGGCTCTTCTGGAAGACCTAATATCGTTTTCTTGCTTCGGTATAATGGCTGATATATTTCTGCAGGTCAAAAATTTCCCTTTACCAATCTTTTATTCTCATGAATTACTAACATTACATTCCTTTTTACAACCATTACCCACAGTTCACACACATTCTTTCATTAGTTATATTTATCGACTCAAATATTTTGGATGGTCACTAACGTTTAATGTACTGCCTTCCATAGTTAGCCGCATCTCTTAACTTGAAGTAATAAGACCTGAAGTTGACATCATCTCGGATTTTATCTTCTGGATAGAATCGCCTCCTCTTTGGTATTGGTCGTCCTCCCGCGTAAGAAAGGCACGCTAAATTCCCTGAGCCTAAAATTAAAATAATATTTTACAGTTCGTTTCTCCGTGCATGATAATTCAATTAAAATGGTTTCTTCGTAGTTTCATATAAATCCGTAGGAACTAATACTAGAATTCGGCATTATGTAGAATTAGAGGAAACGTACCTCTTAGTACCACTTTATCGGGGTCTTCGTACATACTCATTCTGTAGATGTTGTTTCGTACTTGGCTGAATGGGATGTGTGGATTATTTCGCTCGTGAACATAACGACGACGAATATCAATGGCTTCTCTCAGATCATTAGAAGATCTACATATAAAATTAGAGCGTATTAAAATATTCGCTGCACATGCTGAAATCATACATCACTATTGTGTAGGTAAATAATAGCTCTATTAATATCCGTTCTATTTTCGGATAATTATGTATATAATGTTTTCAGTAGGTACTAAATAAATAGATTTTTGGCACAATTACCTCAGAGGAATACTTCGGAGAGAAAAAACTGGTGGCGGTAGTCCCTCGTTTAGTCGAATCATAAGATTATCTGCATCTCTTCGCATTAGCCGAGTCTCTCTCGCCAAAGTCTAACAAAACGGAATTAGCTGAAATGCTTTTAGAACTTATTTCCCTTGAGCGTATACCTGGATATTATTGTGGTCCGTCACATCTTCGATGTATGAGATCTTGCTCAATGGAAGTGGTCTCCGTCTCGGCGGCGGGGTCGGAGCTACATTGACAATGATGTAGTTGAGTCCACTGCCATATGCTCCGGGTCCGGCCCGGTCTTGCTCCAGTTCATCATACAGTTGCTGAACGCGGACAGGAGAAAGGCCACGAGGAGGTGGTGAAACGGCAACTAGACGTTGATGAGCGATGTGGGGTACCACCCGATTGTACGCACCCCCCTACATCAGTCTTTCCAATGTTATTTGCATTGTTTGTTAATCTGTCGTTATCCTTTCTACGCGATCTAATTACTACTGCCAGCCAAGCCAAGTTTCCCGATTTTCTTGTCCAGTTTCCAAATTTTAAACGGTGTTTGTACATGGTGCAATTAATTTCATTTCATTAATTACATAAACATTTAGGTACCCTGAAGCTTGCGTCCTATGAGGCATAGAAATTATTCTTAAATGCCAATTTCATACTACATATTTCTGCAATTTGTGTTATTATTAATGCGCATTTTTTGCAGAATGTGTTGAAAATAACTTTTGCACATAAATCATCATGAAAACTATTAAAATTGGTTATACAGACGGCAAATAAGGAATTGGGCTCATTCGTAACCTGATTTAATGAACAGTCAGTACAGTGTAGCGAGAGATAAATTATTATTCCGTAGATACCTATGTATGCCATATGCGCAGTCCGATGCACAAAGTAATATTCTTTTAACTGGATCTCTGTATCGGGTAAGTATTTTTGTTTGGGTAGGTACCCATGCATGATGAAATGTGTTAAGACTGCTACGGCTACATCTGTTATAGTTTTACACTTGGTGTATACAAGAATGTTCGCTCCTCCAACAGCTACTAGTGTCTACAGCATAGATCTGAGCTTTTTTACGTGTATTTGTGTTTCACCTACGCAAAAGGCTAAATATAAAGCTGAGAGTTCATATTATCGTCTCTCTGTATTTGAGGCACACAGATAGAAAATCATCTTTTGCTGCTCATCCATGCCACACTTAAGCGTATTGGGAACTCGGCAATATGTCATACTCAACCGCCTGTGTATTTTTCGGTCGTTTTCTTTCGGGGCTTGCTGCTTACCTTATCATGCCGGTAGCTCAGTAGCCCTTTCCTCTAAATTACAGTTTGTGTTAAATATTTGAACTGTATTCGTATGTGGAGACTTATATAGTAGGATTGCTTGCTAAAGTATATAATGTCCTACGAGAATGTTCGATATTTGGATCTTTCTGATGAAATTGTATGTTATTTATGATGTTATTAGATTGAGGTTGAGGATTGAAGAGTGTACCTTCCCAATGTAGGGTGCAATTGCCAGCACGGTGTGTTGACGATGGTGAACTGTCTGTAAAAACGGGAGCAGCGGCTACCAAAATTGAAGAAACATTTGTGAAATGATTTGGCACGAAATCGAATGCACATACAGACTACAAATGAACAAAAGTGAAACTGAATACTCAAATGATAATAATAATATTCTCATCGTATCGAGCTAAACGAATGTGTCTAATAAAGTAAATGTTTTCATTCTCCAGTCTATCAAGGAGATTTGGCAAAAATCCATCCAATCAACTTCAATCAGGTTTCTAAAAGGGATTGCTATCATCTACACGTGAACTATACTATAGGAATGTTGCATTACGAATACTAGAGGTGCCCACAATAACTATTTACTACTGGACAGGGTGCGTTTAAATTAATCAGATAACTACTACATATTATTTGTATTGACTTTGTTGCCCCATTGCCGTTCTTGTAGGACCGAGCAATGGTATTTACGCCAATTTGAAAAACAAAGCTTGTAAATAGTCCAAATCAAATTTCAATCAACCCCATGCAGAAGTCAACATCAAATATAATTGATAGTGATGTAAATTTAACACTTATTTGGTTACAATTATGTCATATTTGTGGCAATTTACATAAATAATGCGCAGTAATTTGTGATATTTATGGCATATTATGGGATATGACATAAGGGTTTTCTTTTCTGACGTCAATCGTGTGATGATGAATGATGTTCATGTTTTCATCTATACAAATTGTATGACAGAAGCTAATGTAAATGTTTCTCTGCAGCTTGAGGCTTTGATGTGTTCTTTTCAACTAATGTTTAGGCGTCATAACTTTTTCATCCTTACATTAGCTGTGCGGAAAAAAGTTTTTAAATTGATTGGATTATATTATGGTACTGTGGCGTATGTTATAGTATAACTTGAATAATAAACACAAATGCCTGCCCTCTCCCATGACACAATTGGGAAAAAAAGTTATTTTGACTTCTATTGCTGGGAAGTAAATAGTGAAGCAATAAAAGATGCAGAAAACTTTCTTTGCTACTCTCTAAAGTAGGTAAGTGAAGAATGTGCTCTAAAGTTTTGGCATAAGGCTGCCATTGCATTGGACGGAAAGGTTTTAAATGATTTGGCATTGACAAAGAAAATGGGACTATGTTATGTAAAACAGTGAAACTCCTACACATTCCACGTGGACTGTTTTTTCCTGTTGCAAAAATTGGAGTGACTGTGACATTGAAACAGAGTGTGTTATATGTAGTACTAAAAGGGTAATGTTTACTATAGCTTTCCGTTATATGAAACGACCCGGTAAAAAGACACTAATGCATAATTATAAATAGGTTCTCCATATGGTAAATGTATGGATTTCCGTGTCTACACAACAAAAAATGTCTGGCAAAATCATTGCAAAAGATTCACAAAAAATGGACATCAAAAATTACATTTTCAAATATTTCTTTATTGCCTCTACATGTTAGGTCTAACAAAATAGATTTTAGTTGTACTAGTAGCGTTAGAGCATGATAACATATTAATGGTATGATACGATATAACGTTTTGTATTATATTCAGCCATAGCCTGGTTCTGCAGGATATTTGAATTCAGATGACTTTCCTTATCATAATGATTTCACTTAAATATATCAAGTTAAATATATGACAACATTTATTTTCCAAATATCTGTCAGGGCAAAGCAGAGTAAAACAAATGGGTTCGTATTAATGGAATTAAATCTTATTAAACATATTCTTAGACATACTACACGATTAGTATGTAAAATATGATAATGATGGACTAAAATAAGCAAATGGCAACTACTATAATATGGGTGTATAGTTAATGAGAGTGAGTTTTGGTGAGGAGTGGATAACATTTCATGTAAATGTAAACTAAGGGAAATTATATTAACGTGTGCACGTAAACAGATTCGTATATAGATCAATAACAGTCTGCGTCATCAGTCTATCTGCTAATAATAATTCAGATAAAAGTAGATACCTAATGCTAAATTACAGAACAAAGAGCTAGGGCTAGGGCTACATGTATGTATGTAGGTGGTGTGTACAGAGAGTGAATAATATGCATGTTCATATATTTGTGTGTTAATAGAGAGACGATGACTCAAACTGTTGAAATCCAGGATGTCATTTCAGTCAGTCAGCACAGAAAGCCATCCCACTCGGATCCAATTCAAAATTCAAAAGAAATCCAACGTAACGTGCTGGTGTTATGGCACATGAAGGGATGGAGATGTGTGCGATGAAAATGAAGTGAGTGTGACTGGACGGGCGGGACAGGCAGGGCAGGAGGGAGAAGGTGACGTTTAGTGATAAGAGAAGGTTCTGTAGTTATTTCCGTAAGGAGACTTGTAGGAAGCGGAGGAAAAGTAAGAAGCTCCCCCGGGCCCGTCTCCGGTGCTCCGGGTAGACTCCGAAGTGTAGGAAGTGGATCTCGGACCAGCACCTGTGTTACGAGTCGTGGACTCAGTCGTGGTGCTGTAGGATTTGCTGCCGCCGGGAGCTCCTGCAGATGAAGACGTGGAGCTGTAGGTTTTAGAGTATGAAGAGACATTGGATGAATAATCTTCGCTGCGAGGTGATCGGCTGCTGGGAGTGTCCAGGGATACATAGTGCCGAGAAGGCGTCTACACAGTCAAACATCAACAACGACTTGACGTCAGAGCAAAGAAATCCAACCAACCAATCCATTCACTTTAATATTCATATCCTACTAGCCCGTAATTTCTCACATCTTTATGCAATCCATTATTTTATGAACTGACATGACATAACATGACACAGCCACCACAAGTTGACATTCACTGCGGACACCAAAAACCCCTTTGCTCATCTTTCTGTTACCGAATCCCAATTGCATGCATTTAAAGCATCAACGTCACACTGACACACAACAAGCTACGCAACGTTACAAGATTCTACAAATTACTACAATACAAGCAGCACAAATGCTCATTAATGATGGAGGTATCACAGCATGTGTCCGAATTAAGGTAGAACATGTCTGCACATCTTATTCGCTCAAGAAAATCCCGTGATAAATGTTTTGCGTCCGCAAAATCGAATTATTAGTTCTGTTATGTAAATCTATTTATGTATGTGGTTCAGGTATTTGCCCCTTGCAAAAAGTATACATATTACAGTAGACAGTTACTACTACTATGTACTATCTTTGAAAAAGAATTTGGGATGAAAATAATGACTGATCAACTGATAACACAATTGAATTTTTAACGGAATAAATTATGATTACTTATGATGTCTTGAATGAAGGTTGCCTTTTAAAAATAAACGGATTACGAACGAATGAACCAGATTAGCATTAACCTGGGACATTTACGGAGATTTTCAACTACGTATTTTCAAGATAATATGTGTAATGAATAAGTTTTCTGACTTAGTAGCTTGGTAATTGGGTATATAAAATCGAGGAAGCTTGGCTTTAATGCAGACTTCTACTGGCTAAAGCTATATTTTAATAGTATGGTATTAAACTACAAAGCTATGTAAATTAATGAGTGAGAGAAGATAAAGATTAGAAATGGAAATGGAAAGAAGAGGAAATAAAATAGTAAGAAAAGTAAGTATTTTAATAATTACGATATTTTGTTATACCGGAACGAGTTGGATTGGTGCTGGAGCAGCATATTGCATTTGCATAGCCGGAGCATTGCATGGGATATAGATTAGCTGATTTGTGTACGGCGTTATGGGGCTTTGTATTCCAACAACTGGACCAGGCTGTCCAATTATTAACGAGCAGTAAATAATATTATTATGTAGGTACAAATGCTAGTATTACAAAGGAATGATTTACAGCTACTACATAAACTACAGAATTAAAATAAATAAAGCTACAAGAAAGAAGTCAAAATTATTATACTACTTAGGTTAAACTACATGATACTTTCGTTAGCCACAAAACAAAGAGAAGCGCTTTGAAGTTGTGATGGCTAGTTCACTACTTATGGTTATACAAAATGAGAGATGCTCTTGATTACTTTAGAAAAGCTATAAAGAAAAGTTCCGGGATACATACCAATAGATCAGTAAAGATGTAATAGAAAAGTAAAGATAAAGAATTTAACTACTAGAAGAAAATAAAAATAGTAACAGAAAAATGGAGATAATAATTTTCCTACTCATTTTGGTAATTTCTAACGAATGTGAAAGATAGATCCCTTAATTAGAGTGAAACGTATTAGAAAATAAAGAAATAGGTATAAGTAGCTAACCGAGTACGAGTACGAAGTCGAAATTCCAGGTCGGGATCCGGCGCTGGAGTACACCCGTCGGGTAGAGTAGTCAGATTCGTAAACCATGTTTATTGATGATAAAGCTCACCAAAAGACAAGATCACTGAAAAACTCACTAGAAACAGAAAGGAACGAGTAT
The DNA here is from genome assembly GCA_019776505.1 of Tomocerus nigrus. Lineage (NCBI taxonomy): Eukaryota > Metazoa > Arthropoda > Collembola > Entomobryomorpha > Tomoceridae > Tomocerus > Tomocerus nigrus. The sequence continues at coordinate 8,559 of JABASI010003005.1, read as the reverse complement.
GATGTACGTCTTATCGAATTCGTCCGTCGCGTCGCCTTTGATATTAGTTAGATCTTGCCGTTCTCAGATTGATCTTTAATCTGATGCTAAACTGGTGAAGCAAGAGACTCGACTGAAAAGCGAAAGACACCTTCTTGTGAATTTCACTGTGGATACGACGAGCTGAACATATTGCAGCTATTTTTAATTCAAATATTTGGCTTTTGTTCAAATTCTGCTATTAACTTATATGTAGTAGTATGTGTTTTCCGGCCCTAGTATATTTACTATAACTCTTCTATCTCCCCCTCTTCCTTTTCTCACAAGAAATTGTTTTTATATACATGAAATATCTGCACAGTGCAATGCAGACTCAGACTAGCTAATATCTACGTAGGTACTGATGAATGTCTCCATATGTACAAATACCGGAAGAGTAAACATGCATTCCGCGATGAAAAAGAGTACAACCTGTCTGTGTACTGATGAGGATGTATAAAAACACTATTATGTATTTACTGCCAGTCTAAAATACCTTAACTCTAGGAATCTTTAAGTTATCCGTCTGTACTGGAAGATGTGCTATTTGTTTTAAAGTGAGTTACCTAGTTCGATTACGGATGTTTACTACGTTACAACTTATTTCCAATGTTTGCCTGGCATTGGATATTTAAGAGAACCAGAAACACACATTTGATGTTTTGGCTTCCTTATATATTTGCTTGAATATTCCATGTTCTTATGCAATTAGTGTGCAGCTTTAAGATTTAGTTTCAGCAGATCCAATGTCAACCTGTCATTCTTTACTATAGAACGAATAGTTGGATTTTAACGTCTCATGTCATGTCACGTCATGGCTATATTGACTACAAGACAACCTTCCACCCCCGCATTCAAATTACTTTCATTGTAGGAAAGCCATTACTCGGGTCGACCAGACTTGACTTTTCTGACACTGAATGAGTAATCATGTACATTCTCTCCTTTCAACTAAATCTACCATCCAATTAATTTTTCTGATAGTGCCAGAAAAACTAATCAACTATCACAAAAAGAATATATTTTTCCATGCTAGGGATATAGGATAGCATTTGTGTATTTATCTATGAGGCTATGCATATGCAATTAACTCTGGAACAGAGTTGAATATTCAACGTATGCGAAGTATGCATTTTGCGTGAAAGGAGAATCTCGCTGTGATTCAGGGGCAAATTAAATTTTCCCATTCAAAGAATTGCAGACAAATGTACCTAAAAGACCGCAGAGTATTGAATTGTAGTAGAAACTTTTTACAATTGCTGAGAGTAAGTGCGTAGTAAGCGACACCATTGTAGACACTTACGTTTTCCGTTGTTATTATTGTTAAACGTCAACACGGCTTGATTTGCAATGCCTCTCTTTCTCAATGCTTGCAATAAAATTTTTGGGTAGCTTTCCAAAAAGTGAGTAAGATCGGTCACGGCCCAAGCTTTAACTAGAGAACTGGGGCACACCTACTAGTTTGCTCCAATTTCCTTTGCTTTCTCCTTAGTTTGCCGACAATGACAACAAAGAGAAGCCAGATAATCGCTGTCGCAAGATACGTGTGTTTATGTGTTCGTTTTCCAAAAATTCCATCTTCCGTGTTAGTTTATTCTGAATCAAGGACTGATTTTAGGCGTGAAAATAAATTGTAGTCTGCACGTTCGTATTATGCCATGAAATTGTACAATACGGACTCCTCCTCCATAACAATCAACTAGATCCAAAGAGATAATGTTTTACAAATGTAGTGCAATGAAAAGGAATTGGTCCACTTTCATTCGCTTCCTTGCCTCATTTTACTTTACAGTTTTCATGCTTTCCTTGCAAAATAATTTTTCAACTATAGTAGGTAGATCTAAAGGGATAAATAATATACAGAGCCGACATTTAATGTAGTGCAGCATTACATTTAAATCTAGTTAACTGTTTCTGTGAATCGAAAATGATAGCATAAGTTAGGCGTATAATAATAAGACAAGGGGAAGAGTGTGACGGAGCAAAGGAATGAAATGAATATTATGAAAATTGATGATGGAGCATATTATAAGGAAAGATTAGGCTGGCCGCATAAAAGATGGATCAGGACGTTACATATTTGGCAAATTGCCGTGTAGCGTCACATTTACTGTACAGAACCGAAGAAATCTAAAGATACATGTGAGCAGTTGCGGTGTGGCACGATATGTTATTTTATTACTATTGCTACCTTATGCACATTCGAAAGTATTTATGTACGATGAATGTAGGTTCATTTTTATGCAGTATGGCCAGCCATTATATTACAACCTCCAATTAAGTAATTGGCTTCACTCAGTTCCTAGAGTTCCTACTACTTATATCTCTGTAGATTAGATGTAGACGATTCTTCTGACTGAAATGAAAACCAAGTGCGCAAAACTGGAAAGAGATCACACAGTTTGCTGACGGTGATAAGGGAAAGCGAAATTCTTGCCTTCAAGTTTTAAAAATAACGAATGAATCGGAAAGTTCTTTGCATATAAATCGCTCGCTGTTGGTTTTTAGACTGCAGTGACTCCTTCTCGTCATTTGCCTCCATATGTATGCAGCGTAGTGATGTATTCACACTTTTTATTTGATGATAGTCCAATGAGGAGATGGGACAGGAGCCGACTGCTCAGGCCACAGCTACTAGTGGGAAAGGGAATTCGCGGTGATTACATTAGGAGGGCGTAAGACGAATAACAGAGAGAGGAATGGACACTTGGAACTTGTTGTACATTGGAAGTTGCTAAGAAAAATTCGGCTAGGGACGGAGATACATGTAACTAGGTACATGGAAATTATTATCATAATGTACCTCGGAGATGCGTTTGTCATGTCCTTTGCATGGTGGCGTAATGCAATGTAACCGTCCCCATCGGTCCCTTTCCTTATTCTTGATACTCTCTTGAATCTTTTAAGTCTCGATTCGCTCTGATCTGATCTGCTCCTAGTCTCCGTTCCTTTGGCTTGGCTGGAGCTTTTTATTACTTGCCAACGAGCAATCTTTCTCCTAATCCGCTTCGCACTGGGGAGCAATATTTCAATTGACAGCTGAACAAGTATGCTGCGAATTCTAAACATGTACACGGAAAAGTTGGCAAAGAGTCTCGCTGTATCCTCAACTCTGACTTGACTCAACTCTCTCTGCTCTGCATTAACTCTAAGCTGTCTCTTTCAATGGAAATCCGCTTCTCTCTCTCTCTCTCTCTCTGTTGTTGTGGCTGGCCAATGTGGCCAGCTGGAATGAAAACTTTTATTCCACAATGACATACTAAACTTACTAATGTATAAAACATTCTTCCACATAACTCCCATTACATTTCAGTTCAACTTCCAATTAGGCAGTGCATATTTTACTTTTTGAATGATACACCCTTTTATCTATCGTCTGCCTCCCGGCAACTCAAACTCAACTACGTGATAATTTAGTGGACGTGACACAATGCAACTCTGTTCTCTTACGGCTGCGGTTGCTTTATCTTTAACTTAATTGTTGTTATCAGACCGAACAATCCAGTAAATAACGAGAAGAATACTTTAAACGAACTATCAAAACATACTGTTCAAATTACTATTTATCACATGATTTATTTTTACTGCAAACGCCAAAAATCAATTCTACAGAATGCAACTTTACACTTCTGGTTTGTGTTCAATGCACCCTATAGACGTATGAATGCACACAATTACTTGGACTTCAAAAACAGTTTGATGGTTTAAAACAGAAACCTTACTATTATAAGATTGATGTGAATTTATTTTTTATTGTAAACATGCAATTACAGTCGCCGATGTTTATATAATATATGTAGTAACTACTGAGTGCGAGAAAAGTGAAAATGGCCACGATAGATGTTTGTTTTGTGTTCTGGAGCGAATGAGAAATACAGATTGTGAATATCATTCTTGGAACCGAAATGTGGTTTCAAAGTAGGGCATAAATGCTATGTTTACTTAGAGTGCATGTTATGCATGCAGCTTGTTCTTATTTGCATTGAAAACATTTTGCTATCTAGCAGTAGGTAATTACTTTGCATACAAGAGACTTATATGTTACGGATGCACTCAAGTAAAAACAAAGTTTTACTGCTAGGCAATAATTTGGGGCCCATTTTATCACAGAAAACTGCATTTGGTTTGCCACTGTTCTTATGGGCAGGAATGGCGAAAAAGAGTTGAAATATAGAGCAACACTGACCAGATTGAACATTAAAATCGAGTGTTTACGGATTAAAATGGTAGAGAGGATGGAGGAAGGCGAAAAGGGGGATGAGATATATTGGAATCTACAGGGTAACATTAGATTAGAGGCAATTTGCTCTTAAGTTTTTAGCAATAATGTCACATGAAGAGGGAATTTCTGTAAAAGTATTAGTAGTAGGTAGGCATCAGCAGAGGACCTCTCATCTTCCGTCCCCGTCCCAGCAACTGTAGTGGCTATATCTCTTTAAAAATTGTTATGCCTTTGGAATTCCTATCATGATAAGAGGGATGCGAAGGTAATTTAGCCTAGGCCAAGCAAGAGGATCAGTTGACTTCAGTCGACTCCAGAGAGATAGATAGATAGACGTAATGTAGTGGAAGACTCTGTGTGTAATGTTATGAGACGAGGATGAAGATGAGCCCAAAAGTAGAGCAACCTCAGATTACACGATGCAATATTGATGGGATGGTCTTAGTTCAGTATTTGGGAACCTCTCTTCTGCTCACTTTATACAATGAATGCTCAGTCAGTCAGCTCAATAGAACTACATACATTACATTACCATTATATTAGATGCACATACACAGAGAGATGTAGCTACGTATGTACTAGCAGTCACTATTAGTAGCTACAACTTGTACACATCTCTATCTCCTACTCCACAGTCCACATGAGTGCAGCCGAGGACTATCTACTAATAACAGATCTGGATAGACACACAGTAAATAGAATAGACAGAAAATCCTCGGAACAGAGAACTCAAGTCAAGAAGACATAGACAACCAAGTGAGGCAAAGAAGAGATGGCTCATTCCTACTCTAAATAATTCATGCCAATAAAGCTCATCATTGCAGTACACAGAAACACAGTACACTCTCTTCGCCTATATAAATATATTACATACTCCAGCTACCTACTACTATAAGGAAGGACTACTACATAATACCCGCCTTGCATTACATACAGACGTTCTAACACTCACACAGTTGTTTTCGACTCAAGTCCTTTATGGTAGTCCCCTGTTTGTACACACTCAATGTTACTCTGCATCCCAACAACTTACATTAGCCAGTTGTGAGTTTGTGAGAGGCTATAAGTGTATAGGAATTGCAAGGCTACACTGGAAAAGCATTAGACATATTACATACCATTTTACATTGCATTAGTAGAATTCAAGTCGAGACTTTTTATTTCTGCACAGCTGAAATCTCAGAAGAGACGAACACAGAGCAAAGCATTACATAACTATACATATTTGCTTCACTTCAGAGTTTCTAATGTTTGTCTGGATAGCGATGTGTAGTCATCTTGTACTGTTCTCTTTGCTCCTCTCACTATTATTACTACTGCGAGCTCCTATGATATGCACTACGTTCATAATAGCTCTCTGCCTTGTCCAGATTCCATTCACTCCAAAACTCACAATTGTTTTCTGCAACACTCTCGTACGAATTGCACAATAACATAGCTACTTTATTTTTGCTTAGACACGGCTCCTTAGAGAAGAAGCATTCGTTCTCCTTTGATATCTTCTGTGTTTTATCTCCTACATATTACCAGATTGCATAAGTAAGACTAGTTAGGTATTAAAATGTAAAATACTATGAACATCACATGGACGAGCAGACGGATCTGTAGTAGCAGAGGGCACACAAAGAATACAAAGAAAACAGCAGAAAAAATTTGAATTCTCATCTACACTAGCGAAATCGAATTCAATGTAGTAATGCTGTAATGTCAATACACGAAGGAGTACTGAATACGAGAAAACCTCAATCTGTAAAGGAAAATCTAGAGAGCTGTTTGGGGATGTGTACTTATTATAAGTAGATATTCCATGTCCAATTGTTCTTTTATATCTGTGTGTGTGTGTGCTTTCAAGATTCATGCTCTATTATGTGGGTGTATGTACATTTTACATACAGTCCAAATTCCAAATATACTCCCCTATTAACTGCTGCAGATATATTCTTGATTTGCTATCATATGTATATGCCGTAGTACACATACGTATGTACATATATTTACGTATGTACATATATTTATATATCAGTGATCGTATGTAGTTCACAATAGTTCACATTGAGTATCCCACTTTTGACTAGTGTAATGCAGTGTACGATACAAGAAAAGGAGGAACACGTGCACTGACTTTGATTTTCGCTTTGAGACAAATTTAAACGTATTCCTAACACATCTACTCACTTTACAACAACTAAACTGGAAAATACAATTTGTCTGTGAGATTCAAAGAGCTTAGTGTTCCTTTCTGTTTTTCCTTCTCGAATATCGAAATGGGATTAGGACTCCTTCAACCAACACAATAGAGCACACAATACAAATTCAGTTTCTATAAAGCTGTATTGGATTGCATCGTATTATGCATATTTATGCATTTGCTTCCTGCGTGTTTTTATTTTATACTTATTTTATGGCGGAGATTTAGAGCCAATCAATACGAAGGCTGTTAGAGATTTTCGGGGCACTAAGTTGTGCAACCATCTTTACACTTTACGTCAACTTTAACACACTATGTGCAAAGTTATGCAAATATGAAAAGACACTTGGAAACTTTAGCTCTAATTGTGATCGAATTTGATTCTTGTATCAGAAATCTCTATTTACATGTATCTAAATGAATTAACATAATGCGAATAATCTGCAACGTAACATACTGATATACCATAGCGTATACTATGTTAAATTATCTACATGAAATAACTGTTAAAGAATTAAACGCTCACGAATAGAAATCCCAAAACGGTATTCTACCGAAAATAAGGACAATGTAATTAACTTACAGATAAATGAAAGAAATAAATGTACCCATTGTCAGTATCTAAAATTTTTTTTTGATTGATACAATTCTATTTCAATGCGAAAAATCTTTTTTAATATTCTTGAACTATTCACTAAGCGTGTTTACAATGAAATTGCAATTCCGGTTGAATCGGTTTAATTTTATTTTATTACATATATACTAAGGAATAGGCTTCCAGTGGCACTTATTACAAAGAGTAGTAAAACGAGGAAAAAGTTTTAGAAAGGTAGAAGACTACCGAAAAAGAAGAGACAAGGGAAATAAAAAATAATTTAATTCGTTTCAATGTAAACAAAATGGAAGATGACTTTCACTCGGTGACATATTGTCGGATCAGCATTAGTTGAAAGATGTTGGTATAGTCAGCGAGACTGAAGATTATACAGAGTACAGATTAAATATAAACTGAACCCGACATGCTCTCCTTATGTCGATTTAAATTGGTTTGGTTTTTGCATAATAGGACATCTCGATCCAGCAGCATGCCAAAAGAGCTTTGATAGCAGTGGAAAGGCATTGAGCGAAAGAAAAGCAAGGCAAGGACGTTATTATTCTTTTTGGGTACATACTTACACACATGCACATACACTTATTCAAATATAGCTTTTAGATGTCTGTTCCACAGTGAGGAGACAGTTTTATGAAGAGACATAAAGATGAATGACTGCTTCCCTCAAGTCAAGTCAATTCGAGTCGCTAACTGTGTTGCTCTCATCGTACGAATACGGATAAGTACATATACCTAGCTAATATATTATGGGCAGGGAGTATATGATGCGGAACATGAAAAGCTCACAAAGTACACTCAGCAGACTGTTTGAGACTTTGCATTACTTATGCATATCTCATGCAGAGCAAAACACTGACTGAGGGCAAACTCCTCTTTTCAATTTTATCAGACTGAAAGAGCAACAAGAATAATGTCGTTTCTCTAATGTCCCTTCCCTTTCTGTCTCTTTCTATGCGAGCTAATAAAAATTTGCACGAATGCAAATGTAGATAGTCATTTGCATCGGTATTGCTTTCGTGCTGCTCTGGAAATAATACTACCGACCTGCAGGCTACAGGCAGGTACGATGGAAAACCTGTACTATCTCATAGTTGCAAATGCTCTGCTATGGATAAATACATCAAACGATATGCATTGGTAATGGTGGCACATCAAGAAAGATTGATACTGTGTGTGAACATTGCTACTGTCACATACACTTAAAATGGGCACTAACCAAAATGAAGAGATAGTGTATTGTTAGTTTGTCAATATTACAGATAATAATGTTCTTCGTAAATACTTATGCACCTCCTTACTACTGGAAGAAAGGAATAGAATAATGTTTGCAGACATAGAGAAAGGGAAATAGGTACCCACCCAATAAATTAGTGTAGTGCAGTTATTTGTTTGTATTGGTACAGTACAAAATATATTGTCCACTAAGTAGGTACTGTCTTGAAGAGTGATTATTCAAGGAATTGGGAATAGTAAAATGCTAATTTGAATTACAAATACACGTCGATTGACCTGAAAAAC
>JABASI010003004.1:0-17747 GCA_019776505.1 Tomocerus nigrus | reverse complement strand
ATTTTGTGGGAGCCCTGAAAGCAGAAAAATGGGATGCGAAAAGAAAATAGAATTAAACCGATTAAGTATTTATTTAGCCGAAAGATGGATTATTAATTTACTACTGTGCGTGCGATGATCTTTGACAGAAAGATGGTATCAAAAGTGCTTTTGGAATTATTTTAAATTGGGAAATGCAAAAAAATGGTTTCATAAACAAAATTCAATTTTCGGTTTTTATAGAAATGCCTAGAAAGTTTAGGGTGTTTGTTAAGCACTCGATTAACAAAAACGATTTTTCAAACAAATCGACTAGTATCAGATTTTAAAAGTCACAGAAACAATCAGGAAATATTTTAATTCTATTTATTTGCTTTATCTTCGAAAGGAATTGCTTGTCAATAGCATTACGTTTTAGCTTTTAAATCAGTTTCTGTATCAATTTTTCTTAAATGTTCTTGCAATCTTTAGCGATCTTATATGGAAGACTCATTTCAATAACCAAAGCAAGATCATATATTTTTTCAATGTACCTTTATGAATATTAGTAAGCACAGTTTGTCGGTTCCAAATGCATTTCTCCGGTTCCCTTCAGTAGATAGTACATTTTTATGTCCGAATAAAAGGCATCGGAACTCTTACCTCAACGCAACGCAACAGAACCTCAACGGCATTTATCAGCATCATCTTAATGACAGCAAGCTATTGAGTGATTGTGTAGTGTACCCGAAGATATATCGTAAATTTTAGCATTTTGAATTGCAACTATCATTGTCTCGGCCCATGAATGTTATTGAGAGTCAAAATGCTAGCAAGGCAAAGAATAACGGGACTTAAATTGTGTTAAACCATTAACATTTTTATTACATAGTACGCCGTGGTAGATGCAGTTTCTGCAATAATATGTTATTCTTGCATGTAACCATCATAAATTAAGTGTTAACTACCGCACAATAATAAAATTATAACCTTCATTAAACTATTGCCATTGCAGGGATTTAGTATTTATTTACAAATACATAGACGACATAGAGTTGCTTTTAATACGTGCAATTCTGGATCCTTAATGTGACAACAAGTGCCATTTAACTTATTTCTTTAGGTAGGTACCTACCAAGGAGTATTGCAACCTAGCGCATATCGTAATCGATAACATGAAATACGTTAAAATTATGCTGATGACGATGGTAGACCTATAACTAGACTAACACTGTGGCACTAAAAGCAAACTGTATAAAATTTGATGCATTTAAAAATTAGATTATATGCATCGTACTGGGTGTGGTACTATATTTATATGGAAAATATTCTGGGGCTAAAAAGTCGCGCATCATTATTGTTCTACTATACTATCAAAGATATATAGCTGACAAGTTTTTCTTCCAAACGGTTTCCAATTTCCATTTCCTAGTTTGTAGATACATTTCTAGAGCGAGACTTTTTGTCCAAGTAAATTTTGGCTCAATATTACCATAATTTGGCAGTATTAGAAGCCTTATATTAATATTACCATATTGTTGAAGAAAAGTAATTTAAAGACTACAGTCAGTGAGGATAAAAACAAAATATGTAGTAAATAATAATGCTATTGTGTTGATTTTAAGAAAATTACAGACCTTATTTAAAACCCTGTGAAAAATGTGCCAACCTTTTGTAAATTGTAGTTTCTATATTTAACACGTACAAATGAACAGCTAGTTCTCATTTCAGATAATAAATACTCATAGTTTATGCAATTGAGATCCTAGTAGTTGGTTTTAGTTACCTTTTCGTACATACTGCATATTGAATAAACAATTTTTAGTATTTACATGCAATTTCAGGTTTTCAAAGATATTTCATGCAAATGTATCATAACCGCCCGAGGTAATAGTGTGTAGCAAGTAAGAATAATGTTCAATGTCACTGTATGTATATAGAATAGTGGTGCAAAGAGTAAATAATTAGTAGTAGCTTGGTGTGTCCATTTTCTTATATATATCATAAGCAGATATATTGGCGGTATTATTTGTCATATGCAGTAGGTAAGGGAAATTTATTTAAATCACTTGTTAAATGTGTACACGTATATGTATTAACGAACGTAAAAGTACATATTAGCTGAGAAGCTACGAAAGTGTGCAAAATTCATTAACAAAACGCACGCACCATTTGCATTTGAAACAAAAAATAACATTGTACATGGCCAGAGGACAATTTGACTTCCCCATCATTTCCGTCGTCTTGTACGGTCAGACAGCAACTAAAGTGGTTCACGTCGTCTCGTATCTTCTTCATTCATACCATGTGCTGCCTTTCAGTTGTCCCTTGTCTGCTTACTTTCAATTAGTACTGTATTAACGTTTTTCTGCTTCAAATGAAATGTTAACCTATTTTGTCTTCTTTAATAATATCTAATGCGATATGCGATATCTGTAATCTTATTACTCCTTCTACAATATTCAATGTCTCGAAATGACTGTATGGAATTCACTGTCTAAAGACATCGCGCAGCCGTTGCTCCGAACTAACTGTCATCATGATCAATGCCGAGCATTTTAACATCAAAACACGATCACTAATTGTCATTATGTACTGGAGGGAATTAAAGAAACGAATTCAAATAATATTAATCACCAATTTGATTAATTTGTGTTACATATATGAATGGTAAAAAAATATAATAATATTATGACATAGGTAGGTATACGTTTTCCAATTAAAAAACAAGATAATAAATATATATCCACATTTTTATTTAATGTTTAATAAGGTTTTTAGTTGTTGTTTTAATGTTACGATGATGAAGACATAATAATATAGTCTTACAGAACAGGAATACATGCACAAATCATTGCGTCCAATTGATGTTGTTCAGTTTAACCTTTAGTGAGTGGGGAATTTGTATTGATTTGCCTATGTGGATTTGCTATATTGGGGTTACTTTACTAAGATATCAACCCCAGTTTCTATTTTACAATTTGTTTTCATTGTCCCAATTGGGATAGTAATAGTAGTAGGATTTATTGATTTTTTGTGCATGGCAATTTATCATGTATTATATTTATGTAGCATGGCGTAGGGATATTAAAGATGATGGCCCAATATATTAAGTCCAATTTGGACAATGTGATTGCCTGATGTGATGAGAATTGCAGTATCAATTCAAATGGTGTCATATTTGTAGTGATGATAAATTATGACTTCCGCCGTAATGTATATGAATTTATTGTGATCAATGCAAGAATTGCAAGATGTAAATCTTCGTGATAAAATGAGAAAATAATTTCTATGCTGTGGGTATCTAATCATATTGCCTTATTATTTGCCATTTACAAAGTTTCGCATGATGACTGCAGGACATACATAGATACAAGTTCCTAGGACACTCTCTTCTTAAAACCATTAATCATGTGAAACTGTTTAACTGTCTTATTAGACTTAAGCGTGTGATTGCTTACATGACAATTAGCCTAATTCTGTGCATTATAAAATGCAGATTTCAAGAATGAATGGAATGAAGATGTAATGCATTGTATTGGGAGATGTATGCAGACATAGGATGAATGATGTCGTGAAAGAAACATAAGTTAGACTTATGTAGCTGGGCATGTACCTATATAGGTTACTGTAATAAATAAATGTAATGGGAGGTAGCTAATGATTATCTTTCAAGGAATTACTTTTATTCCGATAAGTCTTTAACACTAATAGGCACCATTGTATATATTTACATTTAGCATCGTCTTACTATTTATCTGCTCATATTATGGAATGTAAATGACTACAGTATAATGTCTCCATAGTCAAAGTCAGAAGAGAGCTTACATATTTATCTACAATTATTTTTTAAACCATGACACGCTTGGATATTTCTATTAGGAACTAAATTTTATCATTCCTCGTCCTTTGTGGCAAGAGTGTCATAACTGTCGATAGCTCTGTAGACCATATTAGTAATGCTGTTCAAATCCATTGATCTCCCTTTGCCTGAGCTCCCATCTTTAATTTTCTGAACGATTCCACTCACATCAAAGGCAGAGAAGTATTTCACGATCCAAACGAGAATTGCAATCAAAACAACGGCTCCCACCACGCTGTAAAATACTTGACTGAACTGAGCAGTTACAAAGTAATCCCCTCCAGAGGCGAGGTTAAACAGATTCCCTCTTGATTGGGTGGAAGGTGAAGCTTGGCTAACTGTGTACATGTCTCTGGCATATCCTACTAAACAAATCAGTTCTCTTAGCGACATGTAAAATGTTAAGTAACGATTTGGCGTTGGCAATTTTATTATAAATTATGACAAAATTAACAGTTTCAAAAATTTTACCTGGGTAAGTATTGTAATTATTGCTAACTGGTGTCCTGTAGTTGAATTGTGACATAGGCACAGACTCTGGAACCTGTTGCTTTAATTCTTTCTGCTCAGCCTCCGTCTGTGGTTGTTGATTTTGTTGCAAACGTTGTAACTGCTCACTAATAGAAGGAACTGGATGTTGTGAATTGACAAATTGCGTTTGTGCCAAAACAACGCAAACACACAAACTCAGGAATTTTTCAAAATTCGTCATCTTAGATTCTAAGAAATTGTGATTTTAGTGTAAATCCTTTACTGTCACTGGATATTGGCCGAGAGTTGGATTTTTTTCACCAGTTAGTTGCTTCTAAGTGGATACAATTCTGGATACTAATAAATTTCTGGTGGGCGAAGCTTATTAAATACTAGGAAAATTTCCTAAAAAATAAATCCTAAAATAAAACTTGGCACAAAAGGTTTCCCTTTCAACACTTATATGAGTAATTGGCGTCCCGCTGCTAAAGAGCGTAGCCCTTCCATCAACAATCCTGCATTTCACACTAATTTTTACGTTTATTTGACCTTTTATTCACATGGACGTAAAGAACAAAGTGAATACCTATGCTATTTTAAAATGTCCACATGTCTGACAAATCATGCGGGAGCAGACGTAGCCACCACCTGTCCAGGAAAGCACTTTTGCTCCGCAGGCTATGAAAAATGAGGTAGGTAACCCTTTCAGGGTTCAAAAAACGCTAATAAAATGAATGTCACCAATAAAATATAGACTACTATTGTGTCACTGTGCCTTTGAAAAAATATCCTTAAATTTAAATATGCGTACACGTTTATTTTTACAAACTACGGCTATTAATAATTTTGTGCACCTGAGTTGACTGCTTTTCCCTTTGTCAATTTCTGATGAAACGAAAGTAGTGACTTACTAATAGAAATTAGGAAATACCTTTGGTAAAGTAGTAGCGCCAACAAAAAAATTTTGAGGTGCCTCAATATTCTCAATATAAATATTATAGTAAAACAGTTTTCAGTTATGGTCTTATAAAAGTTTAAAGAAATAATAAATATTATAAAGTAAGATAGGCCAGTACCAATGCAATGGTTGACTAAAAGTATGAAAGAATGAAACAGTTTTTAGGATTAGCGTTATCGAATGTCGAATCTACATGGTGCCCCAATAATCTGCTTTTAAGGAAGGTCTTTGCCCTACTGTGCTGTGATACACATTTTCTATAATACCCATGTCATGGATAAATAACGATTGGCATACAGAACTGATTTTCACTCAATTTTTTTCATTGGTGTGAGTCGTATGTTGTACTGACAGTTTGAATAGATTTTTAGATTTGGGTTATTAATGGTGTTTCACATTTTATTGCATTTCAGGTATAAAAACATGCACCTTTTCTTTAGAGTCAGTCAGGAATGCAACTACATAGCATTCTTGGTCAGTCCCCTTTCTGTAACCAAAACAGTCCAATGCCCCCATAAACTCGGGCACACTCTGGAAAATATTATCATTCCAGAAATCTTTCCTGATATTAATCGTAAACCATTTTGGAAAACGAAAATGAAACCTGTAAAAGATAATCATCTTCTATTCTTAATGCAGTAGTATCAATTGAATATACGATAATTTATTTAAGAGATATTATTTGTTTTTAACAACCCGGGTGTTTATCTCTAGTCATTACAAATATAAAAATGCAAACATGGTGTGGCGAATTAATATTATTTTTGCGACCTTTAGCTATAACCTCATTTGTCTCATATAATTTTTTTATCCAACATAAACATGTGCTTGGTTACAATGGTTATGAAAAATGAGTCAGGCGATTCTTTTGGAGATTTCCAGGATGTTGACCTTTCATTTAAATATGGCTCATAAATAAATACATAGCATATGGGAATTATGCATTTTGCAAATGAGTAACCTTGTGTAAAGTTTTCAGCCACTTCAACTTTTATTTCCCGAGCAAATGTCAGTATTAACACACAATGTTATAAATAAGTTTTCTGTGTACATAGTAAAGTATGTTATGGTTGCATTTTCATAACAAAACAAAAATTAAATCAAATAAATAAAGTGTATTTAGAAATAAAACCATTAAAGTTGCTCCTGTTTCCGTTAACAACATAACTCTGTAATCACATTTATGTAAATATGCATGTAATTGGACATTTTTCCTGTCATAAAAAATGTACTTCTCCTTCGAAATATATTTGTGTGTAGTTATTATTAAGTACTTATTAGTATTGGGTACCCTCAGATAAAGCATGTTTTATAGATTTAGAAAAGAATAGTCTGAAAATTGTCGTAGTTGTACTGACAGGTTAATGTTGTTCAGAAGTGTTGCTTCTTAAAGTTAACATAAAAATAGGTAATAGCAGTTAAAACCTACTATATAAATTGTAGGAGGAATTAGAAAATCTTGTTTATGGCATTGTGCACAGATTGACTCAGTTGAAGATATTCAGACGGTTGCGATCTGAAGTGGAAATTGACGAGTCCTTCCTGGTTTCGAAATATTGTTGGTGCCCAAATTCCATAAATGGTAATAAGCTTAAATATTGGCTTGGAAATTAGTATCAAAGCCAGGGAAAAGAAAATAAATAGCCTAAAGGTGAACGAATAAAATCGTAACATAGGGATTATAGATGAAGACGTGAAATCTGTGAGCCCAGGATGATCAACTTGATGAGGTGTAGGGATGGACAAAATTGGGTGTCCCTCAATGAATCCTGCTACCATTTTTCTAAAGATTCTAAAAAAGAAATAATTTACAATTTTAATTCAGTAACATGTTATAACAAAATAAATAGCCACACAATAATTTGTTGCATTCTCAAATTAAATGAGAGATTCTTAAGTGCTGAAGCTAAGATTGAATAATCGGGGACGTTTACCTTCAAAAAGCTGTATTGAACGAACAATAGTATTTTCCGCTTCTTCCCAGAAATTGTTCTTTATATTTCTTTGTATATGATGTGTGGGAAGGAAAAATGAAGGAAGTTGAAAAAATGTGATTAAAACGGATCCCGCTATGAGAACGGTCACTAGGCCTGCCAGAAAAAATAATTCTCGAGCGGCAATGTAACTGCCAAGGAAGGAACTAAAATACCCAACACATAAAATTAGTGAACATCACTTAACTTTGTCCTGAATAATGTCTCTAGAAAATTAAAAGTAATTTTTGTTGATGTAACAAATAAAAATTGTAATTTAATATAATTATATAAAGGACCGTACTAAATTCCAGTGAATCTAGAGAGAAGAGCCGCTTGATGGATTTCCGGAAGCTGACAATAAGTATAATCAAAGCCAATGAATACCAGGAAAAACAAAAGAGTGGTTCCACCCTTCATTGCACATTGACGAAATTACACTACTTGGCAATAAATGATGAAATCAATGCGAACAACTGAAGATAAGGAGTATTTATAATAATTGTGTGTGAGCTAACTTGGTTCCATCTCGGAATGCCAGCAATTGTAACTGTGATATTGAACTTGGCGTTGCTATTTGGTAGACCAGTTTCTAGGATAAATGGAAAAGTGTGTCTCTTTAAACGTGATGATCTATTTAAAGGCACAGGACTTTGAAATATTATAACGTACCACAACCACAACGGATGAGAACTTGGGCAAATCGCTTAATTTTGACGTGCTCTGAATTGAATGGGTATTTAAGGTAGAAACTGGCTTTGCTCCGGGCTTGCCTTTGGCTTATTTCCTATTCTTCCTCTATTCATGCCTACTTAGACGAATATGGGCACTAAATAGGAAGTAATTTCAATAGTATAACTATGAACAATCAATCTACTCATGGATAATTGAACATTTATTTATATTTCTAGATTACTGGTCTCTATAACGGATGTCTATGGTTGAGACAATAACCGTTGAATGGCTCTGGAATGACAAGTGGAGGAAAGAGATGCACAGACAAAATAATTTTGCCTACCTGGTCTTGAAATGAAATGAATACAATTAGAAGAATTGTGTGGCATAAATTTTTAAAATACTCCTCCCTTTTTCTGTCATTAAGTACCTAATGTAATTCACTGTGAATATAATTTAATAAAATATAATGGTTTAAACAACTAAGTGTCTTTATCTACTGGCTGAAATCTTTTCACTTTTTCACATTCAAGTTTAGTCAAAGCACAAATAAAAAAGTCAATGACAAATATTTTTTGCATGCGCTATTTTCAATACAGATAATGGAACTTGTTTAAACAAAAGGTAGGTATTCTATGATATTAAAACTTCATGAGCTCTTACTGCAAAATAAATAATATTATTATTTGTGCTAAATTATATGCCCAAATAATAAACAGATTAATCTGCGAGAAAAAAATCAAAGTAAAACAAAAGATACAGAATAATTTTACAGAATCTGTATTATTTATTATTCATTCAATATTAATAGTTAATTTAATAAATGTTACAAGTATAGAAAGAAAACATGTATGGTTTTCTTAAATGCATAGGTCGAGTATTAATCAAAGGTTTCCAAAAACATTCATATCATTAACATGTAGGTCAGCCACGTTCCAGAAGCAAGTAGTGGAGAATACACGTCTACAAAGTCGTCTTCCGGTGAATTCTCTGCAATGTACAAGTTGAGGTAGATCATGATGGATACCAAGCAGAAGAGGGACAGATAAAATGTCCAGTCTAATTTTGTAGTCTTAAGAGAAGAATTTGATGAGATATTCGTGGAATGCGTTTCTTTTTTTACTTGCTTCTGTTTCTCTAAATTTTCATTGTGCTCTTTATTTTCCAAATCTAGTCATGGATCCAGTAAATTGCCGACGCTTTCGATGAGACTGAGAATTCTATGGACATTACTGTAATTGTCAATCTCCCGTTCATTTCCTGCGCTTCTCTTACGACGAACCGGGGCAAATGTATTGTAGAGAATAGGGGAGGTGATGGATGTGAAGAAAAGGTCGAAAAATAGAGCAACAATAATAAGGAAAGCGAGAAATCCCATTCCATAGAAAACTGCTTCAAGTCCGAATTTGTTGTCAATGCCATCACTGTAAAGAAGACGGATAATATAGATCCCAATATGAAACTCATGTGCATAATTTGGTTATAAATAGTTTGAAAATTATTTGAAGAAAGAAAACAACAGATTTGTTTAGTCTGAACTTCAATTTGAATTCAATAAATATCTAGATATTGTGAGAAACGTATTAACATTTAGCTTTTGTATCATTTTTTCTTATTTTTAACTGGAAACAATATAAAATTAGGATCTATTGTGAATACTAACATTATGTAATTAAAATTAAATGAGTTTTGAATGCCGGGGCACGTTGAGAATAAAAAAACTGTATATTTTATAAGATTATTTAGATTTTATTTACCTGATCCCTTCAAACACAACTGCTTTGTCCGAAGACACGTATCGAGCTTCTTCCATTTTGAACTATTTAATTATAAAAATGCACCTTTTTAATAAAATTGATCTGTGAATTCGGAAATGAAAGAAATTAAAGTTTTTCTTAGGAGGTACTGCAACATCCGTAAAGGTACTAAACTATTGAAAGTGAAGGTGATTTTTGATGCTTTATATAAGAAAAGGAATTTCAGGTGTTCATTGCTTTCGAGTTAACGAATGAAAATCATTAAAAGGTTAATGACTGCCTGAAATAAGCAGCTTCTCACTTGCACATGAAACTGCTTTATTGACTTTTAGTTATGTATAGATTCAATTGCTATTAGACTATTGCTACTATTTACAAGACTAACAGCCTGCAGTATGATAATGTGTAGGTGTGGTCATTGCCAGTTGGTCTGTATGAAAAGCCATAGGTATGCATGTATTTATTACTAACGGTGCATTGAGGATTGGTACATATGTAGTGGATGGATATTTATGTAAAATGTGTGGATGAATTGGGAATAATGAGCATCAATTATGTCGAAGGTTAATATTAGCGCATATATTTGATAACGAACAAACAGTGGTAATAAATATTCAATAGATAACACATAAATTATTAGCACAAACAATAAAAACAATCGTAACAAGATATAAACGGAAACAAAAACTATAATTTAAAGGCTCATAAATAAGGAAGTTCTTGTGTTGCATTAGAAAATGCAACGATATAAATTGAATGGAGTGAATTAACAAATGAATTGTTGTATGAATGGAAGGAAAATCTATTGGATTTTCTTGGAAGACAATTCATTGTATTTGTCAATGGCATCAAAGACAGCTCTTGAGATTTCAGAGAGGGTTTCCATGTCGAAGTTGGATGGGAGCAAGTTCCTGGCTTGTTCCTTGACGAGACTGTAGTCACCAAATCCGCAAAGCCAAGCAATGACAACGATGATAGCGACGACGATGATGGTGAAGACGATGATTCCGACAATGACGATGACGACTCCTTCAATTCCCCATGGCAAGAGTCCGTACCAGGAGTTAGGGACCTACAAATCACGAAATAATTAGTTGCCTTGTTTTTCAAACGAGAGGAGCTGAATTTCTTAGAATGGAAAAATGAACTTACCAAGAATCCTTCGAATCCGGTTTGGAAGGAGACTCCGGGATCCTTGAATCCGAATGGTGGTGGGAGTCCTCCTGGACCACCTGGACCCCCGGGACCACCAGCTGGGGATTGTCCGTAGGGCACCATTCCTCCTTGGTCGTATCCTCCACCGTATCCGCCTTGTCCGCCGTAGCCACCACCTGGAGCACCGCCGTAGCCATTGGAAGGTGGCATTTCCCTCTTTTCGACAGTTCCAGCAGATGCAATAGTCAAGCCGAGGGCCAAGACCACGTAAACAGGGAGCACAATCTTAACGAGAGAATTCATGTTGATCGGTGAATTAAATTGTGAGAAAATAGGAAAATGTTTCAAAAGTTGGAACACTGAGCGAGAGAATTATGATTTGAGAAAATGAGATGAGATTGTATTGGTTTGATGAGAGAAGCTGAAGAATTGAATGATTCATTTGGAGTTGCCACTGAGTTTATATACTAAGCTCTGAGATCTCTCTGGGCAGTAGAGTTAAAAATAAAGCTGCCATATAAAACCATGGCATTTAGGGAGGAGATGTCTCGATCAAATCTAGAACAAGAGAGGAATTGGGTAGGGATGGCAAGCATAGAGTCAGGTGTGGAAAAGAAGCCGCAAATCCCGCTAATCGGGTATCCCATTCATCCTTACGTCGAATTATAGGAAAATAAGGGCAGATAAACTCCCGTTAGAATTAGCCTAAATTGGTTTCCGAAAGGGTAGTCCTAATTTCAGGATTTTAAATGAACACAAAAGCCAGCGAGCGCCTAGAATATCATTGCGCCAACATAACACGCTTGTTCCTTTCTATACTTCACTTGTTCCGCATGAATCTAACGGTGCAACAGGTAGGCATTTTTGTAAATATTTACATACAGCTATCATTATTGCTCATTCAAAGGCACTTCTTGTTCTTCGCCTCCAATTTATGATATGCATCCAGACCCTCATTTGCATTTATCAATCATATCATTTCATCCTCCAGCTCCTACTTCTAATTATAGGCCCACTGAACTGCTATCGAAATTATCGCCCGAAATGCACCACTCGTTTCTTCCTCCGGACTGCAGGCCCATTTCGAGGTTTCTTTTCTTCTCTCCCTTCAAATAGCATGGCAGGACAATTTAGCTCGATTCATAAATCCCGTCGGCGACTTTAGTCCTGATATCAGTGATATCGTCGTATAATCAGTGCAACTACCTGCTATGCTACCTTTACTTTTCCTCAGCAGACATAGGACATAGCTGTGTGTGCCTTCTACTTACTTTATTGGCCCTCTCGCCTGCCCTGTTCCGGATTTCCTTCTCAGCCTTTTACTGTCCGTCTACTTTTAGCTCATTTGACCTCCTCTCTACAAACAGCAATCTACTTTTCCATTTCAACTGCCATTCTTCGAATTCCAAGAAATAAGATTTCCTCATACAATTACTACAATGTCTTCAATACTCGTTTCATCGAGATCATGCACTCTCTAGACAATTATTACAAGTCCTACCCAACAGAACAATTACACATTGTTCGACTTGAATGCAAATATGTAGGCTAAAGAAGGGATCTTACTTTCCACAATGATGTGTAACATGGAAGACCAGAAAATACATTTTCCAATGTATTTACATACACCACCCATGGATTATACCTACCTGAATTGTACATTGTACATCCACATTTCTAAAACTACTAGAACACGTTATAATGATCGTCTAAATTCTAATTAACATTCAAAAATTAATGCCTCTTTAACATTTTAAATTCTTGTGGCAAAGTTCTGATTCAACGGTAAAGACTGTAAAATATATTTACATTAGTAACAATTAAGTTGCGTTTTTTACGTATAATTCCGTACTATGTAATTAAGTATACATAAATAAGTACCTATCTGACTTTGCTTATGCTTGAGGAGTGATGACAAAAGAAGGAAATCCAAAACTTGCAAAATGAATCCAAATCCAACAGGATTTAGATAGCAAAGTGCTGTGGAAGAAATGTCTACATCTTATTTGCAATCAAGCTAATTTCGATGTTTCATCTCAAAAGATAGATACATGACAAAGCTGGACTGGATAAGTGAACTACCCTTCGGTTCCAATTCCAAGTCGCTTTGTTAACTATCCTTCATTCGACCCTTGCTTTATATTTAGTTTGGCGTGAGGCCATTCGTATGTTTTTTATCTATCAGACAACCCTTTCAATCAATGCATTCAATTAAGGTTCTCGCCTTCACTGCGTATCTTCAGACTCTACACGATTAACACGATATCCAATATTCAAGCTATAGTGACTTGAAATAGTCCACAAATAATATTTTTACTATAATTACCTTTGGTATACCTACCTTTGTAGATGTATCAAATTATTTATTCCTAAAATAACAAAGCTACAAATGAGTTAAAGGTAATCTCAACATGCACAAAATATTCAGTTGTTCAATATCTATACATACGACATAGAATAACACCATAATATTATGCCACTGCCCCCAGCATTACGCTAATTAATTGCATGTAACTTCATTTTGCAAACTGTGTAACGTGAACGTGACCTACAGGGAAATATTATGCTCATTCATATGCTGCTAATAAACAAGTACGTACACACATAATGACATAATATTATGATTTATATTCTTCCAGTAATTTGTAGACCAATATTTTAAGATATAACGTATGGGCACATTTCATTTCTTTTGTCTGCTAAATATAAGGTAGATTCTACCAGGCACAAAATTGAAAAAATCATAATTTCCAAATAAAATAAAGTTGCTTATAAATACATAGCCAACCAAAATGGCGATTTATATTATCACCATTTATGGCCAAGGTGAATTTTAATGATTGAAAATGATATTTTATATTTAAATATTTACCTATTTAAGATGCTTACAGTATTAAAAATGTTCTAAATTATGAGTATCTTTTAGTAATAACCATACACCATAGTCCCATTATTTGCAGCGTTCCGTTGCGTTAGCATAAACGATTTCTGACATTGCAGTTAAGCTGTAATGGTTTATAAATAAATATACTTTTGGACCAGAATGAGAAGAGTATACAACACTTGGTTTATGGTACCTCATTATATTTTCAGTTATCTATTGTAATAGTAAGTAGCGTTAACAGACATAAAAGATAAAAATAAAGCCAATTAGCAAACGAGTAGCAATTATATACCTAAATGGATTTCATTTTCATTTCCAATAACAGTATAAAATGTAATTTACATTACTGTTATCGTTTGAAAGATGTTTTCGGTTCGTTGCCATTTGAAATAATTGTTTTCATGATTTAATTAGAATAACAAAAGGTTTTTGCCCCTGCAATTCTATACTATATAAATATGAGGCAAAGGGAGTTAGAAAATCATAATTCAAATCATCCCATCAGCCAACAAATACTTTTCCTGAGATTCTAGGGAAATATTCTGGGAAGATGTCTCGAATTTTTGAAATCTTGTCAATAGTTATTTTACTATCATCATCTTTTGGTGTCCATTGTCAGTATATTGTGGAACAAAGTCCGAAAGCTTTGTACTCAACGTCAGAACTGAATTTGGGGAACATAATCGAAGAAAAGAGTCATGAATATGTGCCCCCTCAAGGCTACCCGATTCCAATGGCCATGCAAAATCAATATTCTTCCGACTACTATTCTCCGCAAACAGCAACCCCAGCCCCGGAATATAATTCTTACAGCTACTCGACAGAAGCTACTCCGACGATGACCTATGGGTCCGAGGAAGGGAACCAGACGCAGTCGAATGTCCAGGAGGAGGAAGAGTCAGAGGACGAAGGAGGAGACGAGGGTGACAAGGACACGAAGTCTGATGGCCCTCAAGATAATCCTTTGAATTTTTTAAATCTTCTCGGAACGGACTTTCAGCCCGGTCGTTTGGTGAACATCTTCTTCGGCCTGTTCATCCTTCTCTTCATGTTGGTCGCACAAGGTTATGCCATGTGGGTCTTCGGAATTGCCTTTCTTCCTGGAACCAGATCTCTGAATGACTGGAAAGTGGACGGTGCTACTTTAGACACAATGCTAGTAACTGTCATCGATGCATTTGAATACTGGGAAGATAAGCAGCAGCAAAATAAACTTAAGTAATATGATTTTTTAATTCTTCTGATTATTTATATTGATTTTGTACATACAGTATGCTAACATGCGTTTTTATACAAGTTTTTATGACATTAAAGCCAAATAACTGCTGCCCATTTCAAATACAATACCTCTGACCATTCTTATTCGACTTACTTGAATTACTTTCGTCATTTATAATTTGCATATTTCCTCTTGCACTTAAATTCAATGCAATACGCTGAGTTAGTATATAAATAATGTCATGTTAAGTAGGTGGCCATTCATATTCATATAAATAACCGAAAACGGGAAAAAGGTACCTACCCATTTGGATTATACATGCATAACAAAAACGCAAAGGCAATTATAATATTCAGATAGTATTATATCGTAGAAACATTGTGAAGATATCTGCGATAGTAATTTAGATAATTGATTTAAAGTTTCTCATAAAATACAATTGTGAAATGTCAGCATGAAATGAAATCCATTTGTACTCCTCTTAGTTCGTATTTCCTATGCTATTTAAATTACTGATACCTAGGCAGACATTTTCTATAGAATGCTATGGTTTTATCTTCCTTATGCAAATCACACATTTTCTAACTGATCTTGGCTACTTAGGTTCATGAATTTTTTGTATCGGTTCACTTCTCGTTGGAAGATTGGCGGCTACCCAACTAGCTCTTGTACTAAACGTAGTAATTTTAAACCTTAACGTAACTTTTATTTAATTTTAAAGTTAAAATCCTAACTGCCGCAGCAATATGAAGAATTTCAGTGTTTTTGCCATGTGTGCATCTATGTACGTACTAATTATTATTCTTCTGCAAGGTACGTGCTTTTTTTAATTGTTTATTTAGCTTTGGCATGCAAAAAGGAAGTAACTATTGACTACCTATTCTTCATTAACCGTAGCCAGTTATATTTTTATATTTTTATATTTTTATATTTTTACATTTTTATATTTTTACATTGTTATATTTATGTTATATTTATTTTATATTCGACCTAGCCTTGGACATGTTGAATGGTCCTATTAGTCCATATGACCTGCAATATATTTATCATTAGATGAGGAATCGGCAAGACTAAAATGCCCACCCTTTCAGAAAAAATCCCCACCCTCCCAAATGTTAACCTAACCTAACCTAACTTAAAATAACCTAATTTCAAAGGGTGGGGAATTTTCCCCACCCGCTAATTAAACCCAACTTAGCCTACAATAAACTAATTTCGATGTTCGGGAGGGTGGGGAATTTTCCCGAAGGGTGGGGCATTTTTGTATTGCCACACGAGGAATTAATTCTCTAGGTGCACAAAAATTATGTAAGTTTATGCTAGTGATGCCTTTTCAGTGTGCGACGGCTATTCAGTGAGTAGTCTGAGTAGTGAAGCCATGGCTGCAAAGAGGGATGTGTCTTCACTGGATGGAAATCAGAAGGGATTTGGAGCTGGAAGCCAAAGCGGGTCTGGAAACGCCAAAGGAAACTCCTCTAGTCCATTTGACTGGTTTCAAATCTCGGATCCAACGACGAAGAGTACGATGAATGCAATTTATGGAGCAATGCAAGGGAATGATGAATGTACAAAAAAGACACTCTGCATAGCTGGGAACTACTTGCAGCAACTGCCTGGCCGAGATTTCATTTTCATGTAAATCAACGTTAATTTAGTCAAAGATTCCTTATTTATCATAATTCTCATGACATGGGAAAAGTTCACTGATTTTCCATATTTTCTTTCAGGATTCTTGGTAGATATATTCCGTCTGACTATAGTCTTCTCTACGACATCTTCAGAGTGTCTGTGATGTACGGTCAAAACTGCCAAGCATATCTTTGTTCACGGACTCTCCAGCAGGCAACCAATTAGATCCAGTCAAGTCACTTTTATTTACATATGCACGTATTACTAATAGCATGCATTAAATATTCCAATGAAAATTTGCCTAATTACATGTAAATATTGTAATGCCCATTTTTAGAACCTAATGTAACTTTATATGTATAAATAATAATGCCATCCACCCTAGTTGTGGCTAGTATCACACGCATCAGTAGCATTTATTATTGTAACGCAGTAGAACACTAATGAACAATATGATTTTAAGGACAATGAACGAGAAATAATTATTTTTAACCATGAAATACAAAACTGTAGCGTTGACTTGCTCTAAAATGTGAAATAAAACATGTCCATTAGTACTCCTCATTGTGTCTGCCAGTAATTATTCCACTTTCTCAAATGCTTCATCAAGTAATTAGCAGGTCAAAAATGAATTTTCTTGGAATGCATTTTTAATTTACAGCACTCACCAAGTGAGCATGAATAAGGAGGTTGATTGTATGATAAAATTAGACTAAAACCATTTTGGTAGGTAGTGGCCAAGAGAAGAAAGGAGTTAGGTCTGCTTACGAGGAACACAATGATGTATCTTATATTATGTTGCATATAAGAATTGAAAATCCAGTCGTTCGCTGTACTAGTAACAACTATTTACTCGTATAAAGCAATAAATCGACGAGGGCTTCCGTATCGGCTTCCGATTCCGTTATTCTTGAAGATATCAACCTCATCCGAGCTACTACTAAGTCTCTCTCCACTTTCTATTACAAATCATGCATTGTATAGTGAGTCAAAGGTGTAGAGCTAATCCTGTCCCTTCCTATCCCGTGTAAAATAAACCAATTTCAGGTTAGTGCACAAATAATTGAACTAATTTCGAGTGGATGTGACTATATAAGGATCAGAGGATTTGAATTGATCCCGTTCTTGAGCTTTTAAAACTCTCTTTCTCCTATTTGCTATTCACTTTCAGACTTAATTCGGTGCAGCAAACATCTCATCTTAGCA
>JABASI010003003.1:0-17747 GCA_019776505.1 Tomocerus nigrus | reverse complement strand
AAAACCATTGTGCTACATTCGACATGTATATTTTTGAAGGCTTAAAGCCATACGTCTAGACGAGACGTAGAGTAGAGAGTCTATAGAGGCTGTGAGGTCGAGGTCACTGGTTTGTTCATTTGTTTAGTGATTGGTGGTAATTTTATAAGGGAATTTCGATTGTGTGGTAGAGTAGTATCAATCAATACAATGCAATTTCAGGAACAAAATAAAGAACTAAAAGGCCTCTAAGGCATCGTTTTGTCATTTATTGTTGTATCACTTGTATCTACAATTTACAGACAACAGAAGTCTCACTCTCACTTAGAAAAAAAAAACGTCTCTCTACGTTCCCGTTAAATCGTTAATCGTTACCATAATTTTATTTACTACTTAATAACCCAAGAACGACAATGATAATGTTTTATCATGACCCTCATCAGGTCCTCATGCCTTTAGTAAAATTTTCAAGTTTCCAGTCTAAAATTTAAAATACTATTAAAGCCAAATATGTGATGGTGTATTTGTTATGACGTTATAAGTATTAGTGTCGCATTTAAGCCATTTTTGCCTGTACCATATGTCTACTTGTTTTAACCAACCATATTATTAAAACCATATTATAGAACTTAATAATTCTAATGTGCAGCTAAAGAAAAGCTCATCCCCAATCAAAAGCTAAAACTATGGCGGAGGTTAATGAGGATGAGGTGAAAGTAGCCACTGTTGTGGAGAATGCTTGGGAAATGAAAATTGCAGAATTCAAAAAGGAAGATAATCCACACGGAATGGTGGAAGAGAGTTCGTTTGCAACTTTATTCCCTAAATATAGAGAAAAATATCTTCGTGAAGCATGGCCACTTGTGCAAAATTCTCTATCGGGTAGGTTAAGATTTTAGTACCAATTTATTTTCTGTTTGTTTATGTATATATTTGCAAAATATAACATAATTTGTATTGCAGAGCACGGAATTAAAGCTGAGTTAGATGTTGTAGAAGGAGCTATGAATGTTCGTACGACCAGAAAGACTTGGGATCCCTATATAATTGTTAAAGCTCGCGATTTAATAAAGTTGTTGGCAAGATCTGTTCCGTATGAGCAGGCTGTAAAAGTTTTGCAGGTACCTACATAAATTAAAACTAGAGTCAAGGGTAATCAGAATTTATAAAGCTGTTAGTAACAAAAATAAATTTAAAGGATGATGTCGGATCGGATATTATCAAAATTGGATCATTAGTTCGAAATCGTGATAGATTCGTTCGAAGAAGACAACGTTTAATTGGACCAAACGGAGCAACACTCAAGGCACTTGAGTTACTAACAAATTGCTACGTTTTAGTTCAAGGAAATACAGTGGCAGCGGTAGGGCCGTACAAGGGCTTGCAGCAGGTAAAAAAATTGATTTCTAAAGTTAAAGATAAAATTGGCTATAAAGTTACACATCAATGCTTACAGATCTACATATTTAAACGCTCTAATAAAAATACTAGTTAATTAATTGTATTCAATTCTTGATGTCAGGTTCGTAAAGTTGTCGAAGACACATTAAAGAACATTCATCCAATCTATCACGTTAAATCTTTAATGATTAAAAGAGAGCTTGCAAAGGTACAATAGAAGTTTTAAATAATATGCGTGGTACAGAATATAACCAAATACCTTACTAATTTTGCAATTGTATAACTTTTAGGACCCAAAACTAAAAAACGAAAATTGGGAAAGATTTTTACCAAAGTTTAAGCAGAAAACTTTAAGTAAAAGGAAGGAACCAAAGAAGAAAAATATTAAGAAGAAATACACACCGTTTCCTCCTCCTATGCCCGAAAGCAAGGTATGATATTTATTTTTTATTGTGACTGATTATGAGACATGAGAGGCTATGGATAGGAATACCCCCTTTATTGCAGGATCCCATACGTGACTTTAATAAAATGGCACCAAGCCAAGTTCTAATTGTTTTTCTTTGAATCTTAAAGGTTGACAAGCAGTTGGCCAGTGGGGAATACTTCATGCAAGAATCTGAACGAACGGCTAAGAAATATCAAGAAAAGAGAGAGAAACAAATTGAGGCTGCAAAGGTTCGCCAAGAAAAACGAAAAGCTCCCTTTATTCCTCCTTCGGAACAAAATGACCCCGATAAAAAGTCTAAAAGCTCGGATTCTCGAGATAATGAAGTCAATAGATCCGCAAGTAAAAGTGATATTGATATCGAAAAATTGAAGAAAAAAGTAAAAAGTATTCAGCAGAAGAAAAATAGAAAAAGCAAATAGTACAGTAATTATCTTCAAAAATTAAAAATTGTAAATGTTTTTTTTTGTAGTGTTATAAAGTAGAATTTCAGTTTAATTATTATAATTTCTCATAGTTAATGTTTTTAAATTATAGTATACATACAATATAATATTCATACGACGCACCTCAAGCTGATATTTCTTGTAGATGTTGTTTTTGAAATAAATAATTTTTTTTGGGTCTATGATTCTCAGGACAAACAGTTGTGTTAAATTTTCTTGAAAATGAATAGAAGTGATTAGAAATGACGGAATTATGTGGTAATAACGGTAGGGTAGCTAAACAGCTAATACTAACAGCTAATAATAATGCCCAATCTAATCTCTAGGCACAATTATAATATATTGTTTCCATTTGTATAGCACGTTGTGTTTTTACTGTTGAAAATGCTTATATAGCTATCAAGATTCGTAGAAAATGCACTTTATCACAAAACAATCATTTTCATTTCTCATCCGTTTCAATATTGAATGTAATGGGCGTACTTCAAGACTTACAAAAACACGATGTATTTAATTAAGTTGATAGTTAATTTTTTTCATTTTTATATACTAGTAGATTAAAGTTAATTACATTATAATTGACAGTGGTTTAGTATATCAAATTTTTAAACACTTCAAAGTAGTAGGTATTACAAATGACAAGGATCC
Organism: Tomocerus nigrus; assembly: GCA_019776505.1. NCBI lineage: Eukaryota > Metazoa > Arthropoda > Collembola > Entomobryomorpha > Tomoceridae > Tomocerus > Tomocerus nigrus. The sequence continues at coordinate 14,825 of JABASI010003003.1, read as the reverse complement.
TGATATCAGCTAATTTCTTGTTGTATACGGCCCTGCATGCATTAAAGGAACAATGCGATTTTACGCTTGACTGGGCACAAAATTGATAACATTGTTTATAAACAATGCTACTCCTTTAATGCAGGGCCGTATGCAACAAGAAATTAGTGATATCAGGATCCTTGTCATTTGTAATACAAGATGAGTAATAACAACCAATAATTAATAAGAATGCATGCATGATACAACTGGGGAAGAGATCTTCCGAACGCTACCAATCACTAAATAAGTACCTAGTACCTACCATACCATGAATCGGGTCAATATTTATAGTAGAAGTAGTAGATGGTATAGATAATTTCTAAATTTCTACTGTATCGTATCATACTAAGTATACACAAAGTAATACAGTATATTATGGTTGATAGTAATTGGTCGTAGGTCATTCCTATTCATCCTCCAGGTCTATGAATTTGCAAACAATAATAATTATAAGCAATATTGAAAGCTCAGACATAAATAACTAACGTAGTAGCATAATTAGTTATTTTTTTGTAAGAAACACCAGAAAAAGGTATAGGTACCTACTTGAATTTATTAATGACGAAAATTCACTTATATTTTAGTGTTTTGAAGACCTGTGCAAGTAACATTTCCCTGGTCAACATGATTGTATCATCCAAACGATTACGATTATTGGCCATTTCAAGCGCAATTGAATACAACGTAGGCATTTGGAGTAGGATTGGAAACTTCATTGGATGTAATAAGCCGTTGTCATTTGCTACTGCTGATATTTGCATTCGAAGTAGTAACTACAGACGATTGAATCAAACTCTGCTTTCGAAACCGTTAATACAATGTACCAAATCGATGACAAGTGTAGGTGTCACAGTACCAGCCAAAAGGTTTTCTACGACTACCTGTGGGCAATTCCAACAAATAACGGAAGAGAAGAAACTTAGAGCTGCGAAAATGAAGAAGTTGCATAGAGAAAACAAAGAGTTATTTGGGGATCTACTGGAATCTAGCTCAAAAGCAAAGAGATCGAAGAAAATTTCAACCAAAAAGAAGATCGTCTTAACTGATGAATCGCACAGTAGTAATAAGGATGGAGAAGTAGATAGCTCGATAAAACTCGTCGACAATGGAAAGTCGAAGCCAGTTTCAAAGAAAGCTAAAGATAAGAAAACTTTGTCTTCCTCTAAGAAAATTGGAAAGTCTTCCAAGAGAAGTCTTAAAGATGAGGACAAAGATGATATGAATCAATTTTTTAACGACCCTGACAATAATATACATCTCGAAAATAACGGTACTTAAATCTATTTTGTTTTAATTCTAATGAATCTAACTAATCAGAATGCTTTTGGCGGTAAGTATACTTTCTGTAGGGGTATACGTAGTGACTAGTGTGTGTACCTTAAAATTAATTAAAAATGTAAGACAGATTACGTTCATGACATCAGTGATTTTTCTTGATATAGTTGACCAGATTACTTTGCAAGTAATGTTTCATTTTGCCAATTTTAATTGCTTTATTTTGATTCTAATCTAAATCTAAGAATCTAACTATGACATGAAATATTACATAGCCCCAATTTAGTATAAAGGTAAATAGTTAATGGATAGTCGATAGTAAAGTATTTCTAGCTTGTGGGTGTTTATGGTGTTAATGGTAATTACTTTTAGCTACACTGATTTATAAAGCTTATTAACATTAAGTATGCATGATTTATTTTACCGTGTATAGGTCAGTTTCGTGAGCCTCTGCCTTCTGTAAATCAGTTAATGGCCAGCTTTTGCAAGGAGGATGTGGACACAACAAAGAAGGCAAGCCCTAAAAAACGGTCAATAAAAGTTATTAATCATGATCAAGAGACGGAATTCTCGTTGAATACGAATTCAAAAAAACTAGACAATGATACACTGATGAGAAGCAATGTATGTTCTCCTAGCTCATCTTCTCATGTTCCTGATGCCGCTTTTTCAGCAAATGTAAATTCTAGTGTAAATGGCATACAAAATTTTACAGATGAATCTTCGAGTAGTAGTTCCAGTTCCAGTTTGAGTAGTGTTAAGTTTCCATTTGATAATCCGGATAGATTGTTTTTCGAAGATGAAAACTTATCTGCCAATCCAGAAATTATATCTATTCCGTTTCCAAAAAAATCAAGTTCATCCATCCTTACCCCTACCAATAGCTCTGAAAGTGATACTGTACCTAGCATTCGTGTGCCTAGTGTCTCCAAAATTTTAAGTGCTACTATGCCTAAAGAGCAAGCTGAAGCTTTAGAGAAATGGCAGCAAAAAATGATTGCAAAAATGGGCGAAGACGGATTCAGGAAATACAAACAAGGTTTGTAAACGTTTCTAGTTCTGATGGTTGTATTAAGCTTATTACCTGGCTTATAGCAAGCTTATTATATATACGCGTTTCTGGAATACGTATAGGTGGCAACAATTAAGTTAGGTAATTTAATTATTTGAAGTAGGTACAGATGTAAGGACGATTTCAGGAATTTTCTTCGTATTATTTCAGTTGTATAGTACGAAACCAGGATCCTGCAGGATTCTGTTGGATGGTGTCTCAGTGTCTGTGAGAGTTAGTATGCATGATTGTATCATGTAATGTCTGGTTTACAAGTGAGCTATAGTATGAGCATAGCCATAATGAGAGCTATGGGCTCTCTGCGTCTCAAGTCTAGTCTAATCTAAACCTAAACTTCTTAGGGGAACTTTTGTTACGTTGCAATGTAATATATTGATAAAATTATTCATAAAGTCATGTTCAATAGCTCACCAGGGAGCAGGAGCTTTTATATAAGCCATCCATGTCTAGTGTGTAATATATATAATATAGGTGAGGTGAGGTCTAATAGGTTCATCGTTTCTTTTTGCAATTTTATTTTGCCGAATACTTAAATCCTTTTCATCATAGACCTCTTGTAATGCAGTTGACCCTGGTTATTTAAGTGGTATCATTGGAGTTGTAAAGTTGAAGCGTTAAACGTTAATATTGCGTGTTTCTCTGACGCAAGATCGTTACAAGCTGGCTAAATGGTGCTAGATTGAAATTAAAGCATCATTTGAACATGATGCTTTTAATAAATTCTTGCTTTCATGACAAGACAAATACATAATAATTATTATTGTGATACGAGATACCCAGATACCATACATCTAGAATTATTGTTAAGTGTACTGTGGGCCATGTAGTTATAGTGGGTACAATAATTGCATTTACAATTTTACGTCTGTACAGTGTACAGTCGCACATTGTACACGTACAAGTGTCATTACTTCATTACAAGGCAAGGTATCTGAGTGAAAAGCATAGAATGATGATAATAATATTATGCTCATTCAGCAAATAATATTATTATTATTGCCAATAAGTTTAATGGTGCATTAGTTTTATTATAGTATTGCAAGTTCGTCGACGTCTTTTACGCATACTTAGAAACACAGAAAGAGTTTGGCGTTATTACATTTTGGACATTTGCTTGGACTGAACTCGATCAGACTAAAATACTGCAGCTTAATTTTATGAATTGGGAATTAGGCTATTAAAAATATTATTAGTACTAACAGCACTAACTAAGTAATTATTGTAGCTTTTGCTTATATAACAGTTTTACAGTGACTCATTGATAGATGAACAGTAGGCATACCTATGCAATATGAATATGCAGTGCACTTTGGTTTTTGTTGAAGTAGAACCAATTTGCATGGTTAGATTTCTTTCTACTACGGATAGAATAAGAAATCTAACGATTGCATATCGGGAAATTGATTCTCTGAAAACGTGGTAGACCTTCTTGACTCGACTGAGATATGAATAGTACATAATAAATTCATAACTTATGATAACTTCATTTTGGATATATTGCTGTGCAGTAACTGCAGTATGTAGTAGGGAAGTGACTAAGAAAATTGCTGCAGATGGCTGTTGCAAAGTTGCAAAAATGACTTTGATATGAATATAAATTATAATACCTATGTATAAATATCTAAACGAGTTTTGTCCTTACACTTAGACCTACCTACTCAAGAGCATAAAATGTCATAAATAACTAATAATGTAATACCTAGAATATTATTATTAGTATATAGCAAAAATTATTCCTAAAAACGGATTTCTTTTCAAAAAATTCTGAGGTTTAGAATATTTTATTTCATTTTTGCGCAGATTAATATATTAGATACCGTGAGTGTGTTCGGCATTCGTTTAGTTGGTCTGGATGACAAAATCTCCGTTTGAGATGAGGGGAATAGGGGATGAGTCCGTTTGAGGGTGGTCCTGCAAGGCAATGCAAAATGCAATGCTCAATGGTCAAAGACAATCAAACGCCAAACCATAAATGGTCATTTCAATTGTCTGATAACTTGCACTACACTCCTCCTTTCCGTCTTTAAGTTAAATTGTCGATTTCTTTTGCATTTTACCAGATATTTTGAATAATGGGACGGAACTACACAGCAACATATACTCCCTTTTAAGTGGCAAATCTGCCGATCAGCTATCGATTTCTAAATCTATTTCAGGACACTGGAGCAGTTTGCAAGGAATTTTATCACAAGTTGAACGAGTGCATATCCTGGAAAGTCACATCGCGCATCCTCATCTAAATTACTGTGGCATAGTTGACTGTATTGCTGTTTTCAGGTAACGTAAATCTAATTCAGCGAAAGCTAAATATTATAATATAGCTTATGCATTGTAATTCATGATTTCTATTCGCATTACATACATAATAAGTCTACATTACATAGCCTTAACCTACCTAATTATGTCATGTCTAATAAAATTATAAAATAGTCTGTCTACGCGCATTCGTTCTCAATGTAACACTGATATGTATGAAACGTGTTTAATAAGTATGAAACATCGATTTTAACATTGAATGAATGTCTGAATGTTATATTTTGTGTTTTATTAGTCCCTATGCATCATGTGTTGATACAGTACATAATTATTTATTATAGGTACATTTTTATAATGATTGTATTATTACAAGCTTTAGAAGTGGTTAATGAGGATATGTCATGTTTGTTTGCTTTAGGGACAAATTAGTTGTGATTGATTGGAAAACTTCTCAAAAGCCAAAGCCGTATGTTTCGATGACATATGACACACCTCTTCAAATTGCTGCTTACATCGGTGCTATCAATTATGATCCGAATTATTCCATAAAGGTATTAATTTAATATGTATAATTTAGAGATCCTTTTAGTAATTATGCATGCACAAAATGCCATGAAGATGGGCTATGTGTAGTATGTGTAGTATTATTCCTATTATAGACATACCTAGGCTTTGAAGCAGATCACTCAATGCTACAGAGATATCCCAGGATTATGTATAGAGAACTTAAGATTTTGTTTTCGCTTTTGCTACATACTTATTATAGCTATTTTTCACGGGGGATGAATCTATTAACGAAGCCAAAAGCCAAGTAATACAAAATATCATCAGATAGGCTTCACTATATCATACTCCGCTCACAGAGGCGTAAGGAAATCACCTTCATTAAAAATATGGCTGAATAGGTACTTAATTTTGATATTAAGAAGGAACTGTATATATGTAGTTGAGAATTTGAGAATCAACTTCCTTGCTTCGTATTCTACCTCTTAATATCTAAAATGCAAGTGAAAGGAGTTCCAACAACAGTGCTCCAACCTATAGAAACATCATTTTTCTATTTGTTAATTTCATATTACTTTTTACAGTTCAACTTTAGTCTAAAATTTTATTTTGTGGTAATCGTAGCTTAATATTCATTTTGCGTGTGTTCTGCTTCTCTTTATTAGCCAATAGTATCGTCATCGAAAAATCGTCGTTCCTTTTCTTCCTTGCCTTACCATATAAATCTTATCAGTGAAGCCGTGCAAGGATTAATCCGTGTTCCGAATAAATATACAGTGCAATTACGAAAAATTCCCAACAATCAACTCCCAGTTTTGAAAGCCTGGAAAGTCGGAAGCATCCACATTCCTGGACCAATCGAATTCGTGACCAACCATGCACATATCCCATTCAGATTCGGAACTAATGAATATTCATGATGCTCTTGCTACCATACTTACGTTACGTTCTTACATATTATAAAGGAAGTTAATGTGGGATAGTCTTTCATGCATGTACCATGTACGTATTAGTACTGCAATAGTAATTGTACTATAGTAAATATGCGCATCCATATCAGTAATATTATTATTATTGCTTAGTGTGGATACTTGCTTATCTTTCAAAATTCCTTCTCTCTCCGCCGTCTCCGTTTCATACTTATTAAGAAACTTTTGTAAACATCCGTATCATTAGCACTAATACACTCGCAACGCAATACACCTATCACCGACATTAGATGAAGAATTTAGATATAATCACAGAAATAAATGTGCGGCTGTTGCTCTACAAAATGTACATATCTCTACAATATGCGAAAAATGCAGGCATTTTTCGTATTAGAAGTGGTTGTTTTGTTGCTATCAAGAATGATATATTTTAGGGATTGTATTTGGAAAAATGGCTTTTTATGTTCGAAAAATATCCTAATTTTTTATCTGTAGATATTAAACTACATTTTTTGAATTTTAACTGTTGAATAATGCTATTCATAGGTCACTGAAGGTCTTATTGCAATTGCGTATGAAAACGGCCATAATTCTCAAGTATTTCACTTGAATCCATTTGAAGTATCCAGATATTGGAAGATGTGGCTTGACAGACTTCAACTCTTTCAAAATCAAGCTCAGTCCCCTTATCCACTGCCAATTACATCAAAGACCTCACAAACTACATCCTGATTGCTTTTCATTTTGTAGTAATTTGTAGGTAAAACCCAAATGTTTATTTTTTAAGACTCTTCTGTAATAACAGGACTATGTTCTGTCATTATTACATCATAATATTATGTATGTTTTTCTTCAGTGTCTAGCTGAGCAATGTCAGTCATCGTACTAATAATTCACTTGCTATTATGAGCAAAAATATTGCAGAGATGTAATGAGTGCAATGAGTTGTAATTGTAAAAGGAAAATGTGTATATTATGATTTGTAATATTATGTATTTTATCTTGCTCCCTGCAATAAAACTTTCGTGTGTGGTATACTTACATGATTGTGAGATCTAGATCATTCTAATGTTTTTATGGTTATAGCCATGGAATAGTTATAGGCTACAACTGCAGTCGTGACTTTGGCTTGTTTCACTTTTACTACGATTATGTATACATAATAAGGAAGGACCGTTTTCTTGAATTTACATCTGCCATTTGTCTCCCCTAACCACTTTCTATGAATCTCACTAATCTCTGTATTTTACTTCTGCATTAAAATATTAAAAACTTTAAAAGATCAGTTGGCTGACCCAACTGGGGTTTAGCTACTATATTATATACAGAGAATTTGCGGATTACTATTGTAATAACGATTTTGGTGCGCTACACGATCGGATTAGATAATAATATTACCTATTTTCCGACAATGATTGTCGAGTACAAAGTCATTTTCTGAATCGCATTTATCTAGTTGAGTAAAACAAAGTAACCAGACGTACGCATCATATTATAGGGGAAAGTCAAGTACAATTGTCATTTCCATTAAGAATTTAAAAATGGTAGCGAATGAGAGTAATGAAACCCTTACCCTGGGGCTAAAAACGTTAACAGGTATGTCACCAAGTTCGATTCTTGGGTTCTGTCAAAAATTTTAAGTCAATTTGCACTGTAATGGCCAAAAATTCTAACCTAAATACATAAATACATGATACAGGCTTATAAAATTGCATTCTTATACCCAAACTCAAAATTAGAACGGCAGCGCATGCATAATAAGTGCTATGAGACTAGGTGACACCAAACGGGGCAATGTTGGTTCTCGAAAATTTCTTGTATTTTCAGTGGGTGTATGTAGTTTCGGTATGCGGCTAATAATAGATCATCTTCATCGTTTATTTTATGATGTAAGATATGATTACCCTTTGTTTGCCTTTCCATTGGGATGATCACGAAGCGTGACGCAGTTGAATTTCTAGGTAGAGAAAGTATTTTTTGTTGAAATCAAAATGGTTTTCGATGGTCACGATAGTAGTGGAGAAATGCGTTAGACTCTCATTAGCTTTTGTTTAACCTGCAAGATGAAATGATGAGACTACCTCCTTGAATACAGAATAATGCATCTAGGTCTTCCTAGTACTTAGGCTCATAATATTCAGTAAACACCGCTGTTTACTGCATTTACTGGCGTTTCATATTCACTAACGATACGTTCTCAGTGCATTTCATGCTACTATCTTTCCTACACCCCTTACTACATTGAATAAGACCTACTACAACTATACAACTACTGTCCCTATGTAGATGTAACATACACTTTTTACTTATACTTATCTCTATTGAATCTTTAATCTTCTTCATGTTTAATCTTATCTGACTGCCCGGGCAGGTTTTCTCATCGCATGCATGCTTCCCCGTAAAAGTAAATTATAACCATTGTTAATTTGAAGAGAGAATCTCATCGTTTCATAAACAGTATCAATAAAGTTATTAAAAATTCCGAGAATTCACTTCTCACGAATACACCATCGTCCTTGAGAATCCAGACGGCATATTTGTTTCTGCTGATTAATTTAATACCACACTGACTGATAACCTTGTATATCCTTGTGGAAGAAACTATTTCCTTAGTTTAGTTGCAGTTTATTTCAGGTTCGATTACCTAATTGAAACCTGATACGGTATACAATACTGGATGCGAGCAACAATATCATGACAACTATACATGAAAACAGTATTATTGTTTCGATGTCACGATAATCTTTACACATGTCTAAGGTATGCTAACGAAATAGGTTGATGCAATGGATTTGTTTTTGAAGTAATTTACATTCTGTAGTGTTGTGGATGAATGGGAAGAGCGATAACGAAGACACTTTTTAGATTATTATATCAATAGGTCAAGTTTGTAAGCCGTGTTACATATCACCTCTCTGACTCTTGTTTGTATCAAAGTCGAAATGTAATGAAAGGAGTCGGTTTCAACTAAGAGTCATTTTGTAAAGAAACAAGACAACTCTTTTTATATTGTCTGTACATGGGTAGATTTATTTCCTAGTATTCTATATGATTTTAACTAAATTGGCTCTGGAGTCTGCACCCCTTGTTTTTCTGTGTCTTTAGTTACGCCATAAAAAGTAAGGGGAGAGAGGATGAGATCTATTTGGAGTCCTTCTATTCTGTAACCATCATCATCATGTCCGAGTAATTATTTTAAGAGGCAGGGCTCGGGCTCTCCGCTCAAATTAGTTACTAAAGAAGCACTTTTCTAGTACATAATACTACTGGACTGATATCTAGGCATTTTGTTTTTGTGAGGGAGACAGAAAAGAATACGTTCCTTCCTACCTTCCTTCCTACATCACAAGCGTGGAGAATTGAAAGCGAGATAATGTTCCGTGCATGTAGTACCTGCATCTTGAGTGTCTCTAGATTTCTATGCCACGTAAGTTATGCTTGTCAGTAAAAATGTTCCGTACACAGCAGACAGACAGTGCGGTCTCTTTAAGGTTATTAGTTGACTGGCTATTTAGGTTGATGTTGATATGATGTGTGGTTCTGCTTTTACAGATCACTTGACGGGGTCTGCCTGGACTCAACTAAAGACCACGGACCCTAAAAATGAAATCTTTTAATTTGCTATTGTCGGGAGAGAAACAAAGAAATTGAAGATGAGTTGCATACAGTTCTTAAATATTCCAAAATTCCTACATTCCCCACGTTGAGACAAAAAACTTACACTACTCTATATAAGTACAAACAAGTTAGGGATGTGAATGTGGGCAATTAAAATATGGCAGGGTTATTGTGGCGCTATAATAGTAATACATAATCCACTTTTTACATAGGTATATGTGTATAACCCTAAAATCTTAACTCTATTTATGCTTGTATTTTTAAACTAAAGAAGTAGTATTTGCTATACTCTTGTACTTATTGTTAGATGGTACAAGTTCACTACGACTGCGACTACAGATATAATGCTTGCAGTAAATGGAAGAATTGATGTTTTGGATTTGTATTCGACTTTATCTTCTTGTCTACACCATTTGAACGTGGTCAATGCAAGACTGATTGTGACTGTGTTTGGGTGCCCCAACGGGCTAAAATATGCTTGATAATCTTCATCTCATCAATAAAACTCTGAACGGAGAGACTTATGTTATGTTCTGTCAGAGTTACAACCTTACTGTTGATTGTGGATGCATTATATCCCATTGTTAATTGTTATCAGTCCCTACCTGTGCATGGCTCTTTCTTCTTCAAGATATTTTACATACAAAACTTACAGCAACTTACAGGTACATATTATTATATGTACCTATGTCGTTTATCTTCTTTTAAGAAATCAAGCAGAGACATATGTTCTTTCTGTGAAGTATTCACTGGGAGTTGGTGTATTTAATAGAGCGGTTATAACCATTTTAGATACTAATTATAGTTTAGATACAATAACATAATGAATTAATAATTATCGAACCCTTGACTTGAACTCTTAACGTGGAAACAAGAGCAGTACTATTACAGATCTGTAATTGTATTGTTGCATTTTATTCAAGACAATTTGAGAAAACCTTATGTTTTACAACACAACGTCTCATGACTTCTTGGCTATTAACATTTGCATAGCCGGATACTATTTAATTACATCAATCAGATTACGTTTACGTAGGGTTAATTGAAATATGCATTTCTACTAAGCTACATATATTATTATATAAATGCACCCAGCAATTGGCTTAGGTACATATCAGCAAGAAGAAAAATAAGCCTTTTCATTACAAATATGATATACAGGGGAACCTATTTTACAACTTTGCGTTAGCATGAAGTGACTTTAACATGCATTCTGGGTATTAGAAATAGGAAGTTAGCAATTTCTAGTCATTTGAATTTCATGGAACTGTATGATCAATTTGTTATCCTCCTTCAAAGCGATTGTTAGTTTGAAAACAACTTATTTTCAATGTTCAAGGTGCTTTGAATATAATGATAATTACTGTCTGAGCAAGGTTTTAACTGTCCCTGCCAACTACTTACATAGCTCCGACTTATATATACGTATTAAATTCTATATAATTAAGTAATGTAGGTATGTATGTAATTAAACTCTTAATACTCTTGATAAATACTAAATAGATTGACTATATTATTAGTTGGTCAAAATTTATTGAATCTATAGCTAGCGGTAAAAGCCATTGCTAAATTGCTTGGTTTAAAGGAGAGTAACAAAATACTTAATACTAGTGGTCGTCTGTCATCTGTAATGATTCTGTAGACCGTCTTTAATATAAATTCGGACAACCATTGGCACCTCAGCGTAAGGATCATCCCTGCGTAATTTTAAAAGAACAACTCTTATGAAATATATGCATAAAATGGATATAAAAGTATATGTAAGGAAATATGTCGGTTCACGATAGTAATATATATGATTACTTTAGTTGTCAAGCAAGCTTGAAATGGAATTCAGGCATTTGTCTTGACCTTGCAGAAAAATCAAATGACACAATATCTCTGTATGTCCCAACGAAGGTGGATTTGTTCAAATCGGAACAATACTCTGTCTCAGGCCCCTGAAATAGTTTTAAACGCATAAGACACGCTACTTTAAGACATTTAATTACAGTAGTTAGCTGCAATCTGCAATTAAAGAACAGGAGATATACCTTTAGCTGAAAGCGTATGTCATATGTGACCTTTTTCATGAGCAGCACGGGGTAAGTGAAGTTGACACGAAACAGGTGCCCCTTACTTGCATCCGCAGTATCCCAAAAATCTTTTACAACGAATTTCTTCATCCGATCTTTGCTCATCTCACGAATCTGGATATATACTAAATACGTGGCCTTCTCAACATCCGCTGGTCCAAAAAAGCTGACTCCAGTTAGCAAAATTGATTCGCTTACTTTGAACCTTCAGAATAAACAAGTATTGTATAGTTTATGCCAAAAATATGCAAAAATTCTTACACAGTTAGTGGGTACTAGTAAATAGTACTAGTTCATTTTTCCTTTATTTGTAAGCATTAGCTATGTTATTGTTTCTAGCATTCTTATGTTTACTACCAACATCAATGACGGAAATTAGTGATACTCAGGTGGAAAAATAAGAGGTCAATTATCCCTGTTTCTGATATGGACAGGTGCATGGTTCTATTTCAGGAAATACAACTGAGTGATTGCTGTTTACTACTAGAATTACACATTCCCGATGTGGTGAGACATGAGATATTCTTTTCGCGATTCATTTATACTCTGTCTGTACTCTTCACGTATTTCACTTGTAATGTAACGGGGTCGACACACCTCCAATCTCCACAAAAATGCGTCATATTCAACCTTATCGCTCACTACCAATAAAATAAGGTATTTGTGCTTACTGGGCATGACATGAGTGTAAATAGGAAAAATGCGAAAACGAATGATTGCAATAAAATTAAAATGGCGACATTTGTTTCGCAATTTGGCAGCAATACAACAATACCCTGCTGACACATGGAATACAATAAAGCATGAAAAATGAGGCAAACGTAATATTATTAATTGCTTTCGTCATTCGAGAATGTTCTACACAGAGAAATCAGCGTTTTTGACAAATAAAGTCTAATTAAAAAGGTCGTAAAAAGTAAAATGTATATTTTTGATTAAATGTAGAAACCTGTAATAAAAGTAAATGAAGCATTTAATTTTTCTCTTACATGTTGCTGTATAGATTTCCGTCAAAAACTTCCTTAGTTCCGACAGTTGGGAATCCGCGGGTGAGAGTATATTCGTAATTCTGTTGCTTCGGCGTAAGTTTATCTTGTACAGAAAAACAATTGAGACACGACATAACGGATATAAATTATTATCTTTGTATGTATGTACTAATTGGTATTAATCCTCAGCTGCTTATAAATGACTATTACACTACGGTAGTGGTTTGCAAACAATGTGTTTGATGTGAGTAGGTTTATGGTGGAAGGTTAATTAATGGTTGGGAGATCGTCTTGTAGTTTTCCAGTCGAGATAAAAACTCAGAATGAGTTGTTCGTGTCTTGACAGAAAGAATATAAATGTGATAGCTCCATTAGAAATAGTTCCAGCGATTGTTTACATTTAAATACGTAGTATTAACATCATAACAAATGTCTCCAGCCTGACTTGACAAGGGTACGTGCACAGAGCAGAGCATTTTGTAATGCAGTACCTACTATAAAATACTACATCCTTCATCACTTCATATCATATGCATATTATGTGTATACTCTTCATGTTACAATTACAATATACTAACACAAACTTACGATAATTCGTAATACTACCACTCATGCATATACACTTTAATGTTCTATCGTGTACACACATCTAAATTAAAGATACTATTAGTACCCTAGGTTCTAAACAAAGTATTCTGAGGATAATAACTCAGTCTACATGATGGCTGTATGAAATTCTTATCGCCAATTCTTCTTTCTACGATTCACTGTTTACACTAAACATGAAACTCTTTACAGAAATGAATCATATTATTCTCAAGAGACGGCCTGCAACGGAGGGAGATGCTTACTATCAAATATCATGAATCATAATAAGGTATAACCTATGATGAAGTACAGAAACCGATATATGTTATGAACCGAGAATAAATTATGTCCTTTTCATAGTAAATGGACGAGGACGAGAGTTACCAACTCGTCCTATTCTTATCAAAAGGCATAAACATGACAAAATTCACTGATGTATGCATCAAATAATGAAAGATTAGTATAGAATGGAAAATTACAAGTGCAACCGCTCCATTAAAATTTGCAAACGTGTAAATTGCCTATTAAAGATTCTTTAATCAATTGAATATTGCATAGTGCATTATATTACAAATGATTTCTGTCTTAATTGCTAAGAAGTGGGCACCTATACTTACTTCCACATGTAACTATAAACGTCAATCCAACACTCACTGATAGTACAAGAGTACAACTCATTCCTTCTGGAGTCACCCACTCATTATGCTTATGATTATTATTTGTATCAGATTTTGACCATTTATACTCCAAGGAAAGTGTTTGTGTACTTAAATTAAATAAGTCCTCCACAGTCCATAGGTTTTTCGAATGAATTTTTGATATACCATACTCACTACGAAAATCATTTATTTTATTTTACCGGTATATACAACAAAATACGTAGATAAATATTACAAAATATTCTGTAACTTTAGGCATTAGGCATAATGACAATGATGAGACGAAAATAGCACTGTATAGGTATACTAGGTGCCACATATGTATATAATATTTAAGATGTTGGGGCAGTTTTGGCGAGTTATCAAATGAGTACTTTATTTTTTGCAATATAAACAAATAGTAGGATTTGTAAAGCACTTTCATTCAATTGCTTAGCATCCATCATGTATGAGACGATAACAATAATATTATTATTGTTATTTGTTACTACTCGTGTATGTACATATACCTAGGTACTTATAAATGTTCATAAGCACTTTTATCATCTGTTGATGTAAGAATAAGATAGAGATAAATTAATAATAATGATCAAATGATGAAAGTTGTAAATCACTTGTGTATATACTAAATGTATCATTTTAGGTAAATACTGTGTAGCATTACCCTAACAGTACAGCTACATCCCTTCATTATGAAGAACATGTTACAGAAATATATTATAAGTTTCATTGCATTGTTATAAACGTACTTCTTTGATCTTCTGGTGAAAAACTACTGACTAGAATATACTAGTATTTACGTACTTATTATTATCTTTACATTTATTGACGCATGTTTT
>JABASI010003002.1:0-17748 GCA_019776505.1 Tomocerus nigrus | reverse complement strand
CATTGTAAAGCCAGCAAAAAGGAATAGAAATTATGTTGGGCTAGGCAATAGTGGGATTTCTATGGAGTTTGCTTGGTGTAAATGAATGTCATGACCTGACGTGACGTACGATTACACAACGCTCGGTGCAGACTCTTTAGTTTTGCTCGTTAATAACGGTCACTATATCCAATTTGTAGTTTCCTATGATATAGAATGGTTTGATTGCGGTTACTTTGTTGAGGTTACTGTAACATTTGAGGAAGTATAGTGGCAACAAGAGGATATTTTATAGCGCAAACATAATTATTTAATCCAGCAATTCCTGATCAATATCTAAAGGATTTACAATCATGAAGAAACTGTGAAATTTTCACTCACTATTTCCTAAAACTTGGCTACCAATTTTAAAAGCCTTTTGCAATGCTAATGCATATATAGCGGAATTATTGTAGAGATAATAATATTAGTGAAGAGATGAATTCCACTTTATTAAAGGGAAAATGTAAATATACCGCAGGAGAAATATAATGAAGCGTAATTTCGTTATGTGGGTTAAGTAGTTATTACATTATAACTGGAGGCTGATAATGTTGAAATTAATAACACTGAAAGTAAACCACGCTGCAGTACTTTCCTCCTAATCTGATTACCGTTCCATCGAAATAGAATATCTGAATGTATCCCTCTGTTCTCTAAATATCTACATGTAGCTACAGCAAACCAAAAGTTAGATAGGTTTACAACTTTCCCTTGAACGTCAGGTAGTAGCTTCAGCCTCTTTTCAAAGGCTTCACACAAAAGGGATACGCAAAGGAAAATAAACTGACAAAGGGCATGTTTTGTTTTACACTTTTAGTAGCTTGTAGCATGAAGATTCTACGCATCACATCCACCAGTCTAAAAATAAGTCAGTAAACGTAAACAACCTTCGGGCAGGAGTAGAAGAAAAAAATCTGTGAGATCATATTTAGACTTTCTGGAAAACATTTAGAGTAAAGGGGAAAACCTTTTACAATTTAATTAGTAAATAGAGACAGAGATGATGCTAAAGAACATGTGCCAAAGCCACACATTTTCCCAAGCAAAATACAATTTAACAATGAGAGAGAAAATGACGACAATTCAATAAAGATTAATTGCTCTCAAAAAACCATTAGTACTAATAGTNCAATGAGAGAGAAAATGACGACAATTCAATAAAGATTAATTGCTCTCAAAAAACCATTAGAACTAATAGTAACTGGAGTACAAAGGAAAGAATTCCCGTCTTTTCTCTGCGCGCAATGTCCATCTGTAGAAAACTGACTTTCTTTAATTGAACAACGAAATTATCGCACAAAGGGAAGCAAAAGTGCACAAAAGGAACAGTTGACTTATAGTCATCATAATCTAGAGATTACTTTACGGAATACAATTGCACACAACATACAATAAACCTAATATACCTATAGATTTAATAGTTTATTGCACATTAAATTACTTTCGTACGAGCATATAGCGCATTATTACTATATTCTCTTTTAATAACTTTTGTCATGTCAAGTCAAAGGTGCAATTTTCCTCTTAACAAAAGAACACAAGAGAATAATATCCTCAAAAGGTAATAATATAATGGCTGATGGTCTAGAGAGGTAGAGTGTTCAACTTTTTCCTGCAGCTGCTATCCTTCTGCTATCCCACAATCTTTATCCATATACAAGTACCTACCATTAATGTGTTTAACAATAGAACTTGCTCCTCTCGCTTTTCTCCGTAATATTGGAAACAATAAATAACATTAAGTAATACAAAGAGTAATAATAGCTCTGTGAGTAGTGCACTATCCTTTTCGTTTCACCAACCTTAATCCGAACTCTAATACAATAATTCTTATATAAATCCCTTATAATATGAGTATAGATAGAAAATGTCCAAAATAATGCCCGGTCTCACTCTTTTCCTTTCTTCTTCTATGCCACAACAATGCATGGAGCACAGTAAATCCGTGACTGATGCTTTTCCACTTTACTTCTTCACTCTGACAATGGTCAATCCATTGTCAGCAACCAACAAATGTACAGTAACCATTTTTGGACAGTAAAACCGAAAACCAAACCACAATTGCACTATACTCTGAATTGAAAAGTGTACACAAACACAATGGCACAGAATTAATATGTTGAAAATTAAATTTTCCCACAGTCAACACTTGAGCAGTGAAGAAAATGTTTTCAGTGTTATTTTTAGTATTGGCGCCTACACAATCATTTTCTCATGTAAAATGAAAATGAATGGAGAGGAAAAGAGGCGTCTTTTTATTTTTAAGTGAGTTCAGGCAGTCGATTGAGTAACAACTAAAGAAGCATAGTGTAAGCCAGGCGAAAAAGACCCGGGTGAGAGGAAAAGAGGAAGATTCACTCGTAGGCTGACACAAAACCCGAACTAAACTGGGCTGTGTATGTGCTACAGTACACAATCCCTCTCGGCCTGTGCTCTGTTCAAAAGCGTAAGCTCGAGTCGACTGAGTGACTGTCTCCGTGCAGGCAGCCTTTACTACCGTACGTTTCTGTGTGATAGACGGAACTGAACGGAACTCACAACATACACAGCCCCACACACAAAAGCTTCGAATGATCAAAAAGGAAGGGGAGAAAGTCGACAACGTCAGCTTTGCTTTGCTCTTGTCTGCCTGGCCTTCCCTTCCGTTCCTACACTTCTCCATACAGACGAGACGACGACTGCTGCAAAGAATAAGAGAAGTCTGCTAACGAAACGAAACTACCGACGCGGGCATCCTCCGCTCTTTTCAGCTTTACTATTACACACTATCCAAATCAACAGAATAGAATAGATAGACTCACTTGGCTTCGTGTAGCTCGAATAAACCTACTGGCAATATTATAATATTCTCTTTCAAACCCTCAGCGTTCTCATATACCTTGCATTGCTAACCGCCGTATTTTCTCTATTAAAACTCAACATTTTTTATATCTAAGTTATTTAAGTAGTACAGATCAAATTGTTTCATGAAAGCTCTAACAAACAGTTAGTTATTTAATACCAATTATCGAATTTTTTTAACATTCCGTATATATTTTAGAATCTAAAATTTAGATAGCATATTTTGGATATTTTTTCATATAAATGAAAGTAAACAGATGTAAAGTTCGGACAAAAGTAAATGATAGATTTCCTATGGCATATGAAAATGTTTGACGTAATTTACTATTAAGATTAACCAGTTTACATACTGAATGCGTTAGGACTAAATTCAAATGGTAGCAAAGAAATAAGTACTTCTGGCTGGAGCCCTGGAACTTTTCGGGGAAATAGATTGCGTTTTACTGTGTTAGTAAGTGTAGGGTAGCTTCGCCATTACAATGCATTGAATTGCTGAATTTATGCGAAGTTGTCCATTGCTTTGCATGCAATAATATGGAAATCTACGAGCTACGTACTACAGATATATTATGCCATTATTTACTCCGGCTATATTGAACTTGCATGTAGTATTTACGTATCTACTAACATTATACAGTCGCTCGTTTTGTGCTCTTGTCTTTATATACAACCATAATGTCTATAGGTGGTCTACTTTATTTTATTCAGTGAAAGACCATCAGAGGGTAAATATGCAAGCACCAGCATTCATTAACTTTAACCATTTATACTTCTTCATAATATACATATAGCGAAATAATATTTTCAGTATATTTAGACTCTCATATTATATTCTCAAGAAACCTTTGGTTAGCGACCAAACGAACTGTTATTATTCTCAATATGCAACTAAAATCCAAAGGATACACAAAAAGAGGCCGAATTCTAAAGTTGTATGGTCTAAGGCTTTGTATAATATGATGTAGTCATGATGCGTAATAATATTATCACTTAAATAACAACAAACAAGTTTAAAATACTCTGTGGTCACTAGGATTCAAATAGCTGTGAAACTATCAAACGTATCTAAAAGAAATTCTTCAATATGCAATGAAATGATGTATATTATTTTATTCTGTTTACAGACACATACTAATAAATACGTAGTTTATTTAATTTGTAGTGGTACTAACTTGCAGATGACTCGGGCCTCCATTCCATTTTTAAACGCAATACTTGCATCTTCATATAGTAGGTACAAAGTTTGTATTAAAATAAATGTGTTCAGTGCAAGTAATTTGACACATGCCTTTCATTCTGTTCTGTCGGATGCTTTGGGTCAAACGAATTATTTAATCATTAAGCTCTATATCGATTTATCACATTACATTTAGAAACTACAATTAATCTGAAAGATCCATTCACCATTACAATTAGATTATACACAGAACGAGTATTGTGTTGCAGTTGCATCTAGGTACTGTAGGTAGGGAGATAGCATACATTATTAAGTCACAAACGCCACACTACTGCAAACGTAATCTTTCAATAGCCTTATGTACATAGGTAGCTTATATTATTACTATGTAGAGGGTATGCTGCATCTACCTTATGTAACATTTAGACCCCTTGTCAAAATGCACATGCCATTATAATGGATTTGTAAAATTAGATGCGATACTGATTGCGATTAGCGTTTATAAAATATAGGTAGATACCCGCCTAGCTGCTACTGTATGCTGCTTACTGTAATAATGATTTTGTGTATCTGCACGAAGCAGAGCTGCAGGATGTAAAAACATAGGTAACTTGGCATTAAAACAGAATACTTAGTATTGTACACACACATAAAGATAAGATCAGACGCGAAATGAGCCTATCTTTGCATAACAATACATATTACCCATTACGCAACTAAACCGGGTCCCTATTTCTACATACGCGCTGACGCCTTATACAAGGAAGTATCAGGTTTCATGTACTTCCCATGCTTAAGTATTAAATGTACTACTTCCATGTAAATAGTACAAAGATTCAGTAGTAACTATATTTGAATATAATAATATTGTATGTTGATACAACTATGTATCCGCTTTGGATTCCCGCATTCTCTGTAATATCCGAATATTAGTAGCAGAAGTAATGCAATGAAAGGTGGAGAGAAGAAAAGAGTATGCTGAGTATGGATGGGCGTAGTAATACAAGTTACAGCAAAGCAATAGCAGCTATAATACATTATTCTGTACGTGATAAAATGGGATTACGATCTATCACGTATCTGTTCTGTTCCCCATTTCTACTAACTGTGCAGTAGTAAGTAATAGTCCTGCTACTCTCCCATGTATTTACCCATGCTTTACATTAACCAATGTTACGTAAGTTTTACAGTGGAACAGCAAGAGACGTTCCTCAGTCCTCTCTCTCTCTCTCTCTCGCTCACCCTCTTCTCATGACAGTCGCCCATACTAAAATCAAATCCAATGCTTGGAAGGAAGGGGAGAGACAGAGTGGGTCTACTGATCGGGAACTGAACTGCACAACACTAAGTGCACATACAATACACATAGGGAAAACTGCAGTGAAGAACAACCCGTGCCATGCATGCCCCTTCTAAATTTAGTAGGGAAGCTATGTAGGAAAGTACTTACATGCATAAGCACTGACTACCACCCTTAAGTACAACAAACGATTCTTCAACAGCTCACCAAATCAAGATTTTTTCTTGTAAAGTATTCCCAACTTTAGCAACCATAATTCTAAACCTTGAAATCAACAAAGATATTATATAGTAAGAGTGACAAAGATCAAGTTTAGTCTACATTGGGTTTAACAGGAGAAATACGGCACTTGCCGGGCCTTTACTTATTCTGCATCCCTATTCAGTCTCTGGCTTATAACTACATTTCCCTGTTTCTATTATTTTCTCTCCACCCGGCAATACAGAAAGACAGTGAGGTTAGTGACTACTGCCAACTAAGACCTACAACCACAACATAACATTGCTGAATTTCCTAAACAAATGCAATGCTTAAAGATCTGAGGGGGAACAGAAAGACTGGCTCTTTTGCTGCCCGTTTCTAAAGCATACTATACTGTGTTACATCAGACTTAGTTTTTAAACAGTTCTGTCCAAGTGCATTTTAGTAAACAAAGGGAAAGGCTTACAGCAACAAACCCTACATAATTAAATACGTGCAAGTAGACAGAGATAATGTGTACTCACCCGATTTGCCTTACAGTATTATTGCGCACAATTTGCAATTATTGATGTCATGTAACTTGCGCCTACCCTAGATTTCAACAAGCCAGTACATATAGTTCTTTGGGTATTCCACGAAATGGTTGAATATCCTCAGGCAAGAGAGATTAATACTTTGTTTTGTTATCCTCTGACCTTTGTGTCAGTCCAGCTACAATATACTACATGTAATGTAGGCTAGACATTATTACTTATGCAGTGTTATTCCCGACTATCCCTACTTTACAATACCTGAGGTTTTAAGATTTAATATATTTAATGGCAATATACCTACTTCTTACACATTAATATTAATACCTATCTGTACTTATGTAATTGTATAATATATTGTACTGACGACACGTAATGGACAGCATTTTCTGCGAAAATACACCATAGTTAAAATGGCTGTAAAAGGTATCGGTAAAGGCTCAATATGATTTACTAACTTGAATTAAATATCTCAAGCATACAGAAACACTGAAGCTTTTCATGAAGTAGCTACTGTTGTAAGACAGCAGTAAAAGTATAGCGATAAACCTATAAAAGGTCAAGAGGTTCTCCAATCGACTCCATTTTCTAATAACGGCTAAAACCTGACCCTAAGAACACACACTTTGGAATCAAGTATTTCAAACCTTTCGTGAGTTATCGCATTCACTGACAGACACAAAGTACCTGCCGCTAATGTTACAAAAGAAGGATAATAGTGAAGCTGATGATGATTTTATTGGTAATACCAACTGTTGTTCACTAAACGGGAGTTACACCGATATAAATAAATGTTTGGTATGTAATTAATAAGTATCTCAAATATTGTTCAGGTAATGGAATTACAAGCAGTAGCACCCCTCGGTAACAACGATGTATTAAAAGATGTATAGTAGGTAGATAATTTCTGTGTAAAGTAGAACCACAAGTCTTGCATCATTTTCATTGTACTTAATTGTACTGCCTATTGTTGGCCATATTTACATTCTATCTACGAACGCAATCAGTGTTAACAAGTCGCTTAAAGGCATGAAGGAAGAGTGTCTAACTGCGTGCAATAATGCGTTGAATTGTGCAATAAGATAGAAATGCACCTAGTCTAGTGATTGAATTGAAATTGAATTAAATTTGAAATGAGGAAGACCAAACCCCAAAATTGAAAATGAACCAACTCACTCTTCATCGATTTGTCTTAATTAAAAGTATAATTACATTTATAGATGTGTCAAGTATATATCTATTGTAACAAGTGTTGATGTACTGTGTCCAATTTTCAATGTAAGTAGTTCACCACTACTTGTGTATAAGCTTACAAAGTTGCAGTTACCTACATGGTATTTTTGGTATTTGCTTATTTATAAAACGATAATTACTACTTATTTTTAAGCATAAATAGCCGTATCTTGCAAGGACACATTGAGTATTACGAATTATGTAAACATGAGTGCATGATAATATATAAAGTCTCGTTGAGTTAACGATGCCCAATGCAGAAAGTTTAATGGAATAATAACCCAGCATGTGCTTCATGTTGATACTACCTACCTACATACTTAGAGCTCTTGAGAGTTTTATGATTTTGTTTTTGTATTGCGTAGTCAATAAATAACTGTCGAAGTGTAGAGGCAGAGGATCATGGAGCTAGAAAATTTTTATTTGTAACTCCTTTTAGTGGAATCCACCTACACACACATGGCAGACATAAAAATAATAGTTGAAAATGTTCTCATAACAGTTTGTGCTAAGGTGTATAGCTTCTTATGGTCGTGCTACGTGTTGTTTTTAGTGGGTACATAAATATTCCGGAAGAGTTATAATAAATCTGTCAATAAATGCTTTTTCCCTAAGGCTAATGTTGAGTATATGACTTCCGGCTTGAGTTAGTTAGCTACATGGCAGAAAATATGTTTTGTTCAGCTGTTTTTTAAAAGAGTTCGACTTCGTTCTGTCTGAGAATGCTCGAGGGACTCTAACGGGATCGGTTAACGAATGTCTGTAACGACGCGGATTCGAAATTGTTCTCAACACCTTGTATAAGATAAATTTTTCTTTCCGTAAAAATTAATTAGCGAAAGTAGAGGATTATAAGAACCTTAGGAATGTGAAGAGTCGTGAGTCATGAAAAGTAATCGTGGAAATAAAGAGAGTGAGAAGCTTTGGGTTTCCAGTTTCTACATCGAAAGGATTTAGAAGAAGAAAATTTTGGGCGTTCCATATTAAGAAAACAGGTAAGCAAGTGTAGAGGATTAGAAGTTTTCTTAAATTAAAGTAGGACTCGGAGTATTTATCTTTCCTTCACTATCAGGCTAACTCATTCACGTTGAAAAAACAAAAATCAAGGAGCGGATTCAGAGCACAAAGCCTTATACTTAATACGAGTAGGTGGGTAGTAGCTAGCTATTGCAGAAGAGCAATATAAATATATTCAGCTCTACAGATGTCATATCCGGGGAAAAGACCAAGTTTTCCTGTTTGGAGAGAAAGAGTAAAAGTCAATAAGCACGTAAGAAAAGGAGGCTAAACTTATACTCGAAGCAATATCTTGGGATTTATTCTTAAGAGAACTTGTAGACATTCAAGCTCACTTATAAACAGAACTTGTTTCGCTACACGCACTATGCTCATAGCGGCTATTATTTTCTTATATTAGTCGAAAAGTACCCTGCATTACTTCTTGAGTAGTTTACTGAATCTCTTGTTCAAACGAAAGGTTTAGAAAAGTCTATTAAACGATAACACAGCAGGGTGAAAATTTAATGGCTCAACCCAAACTCTGCTATCCAGCATGACAAAAAACTTTTCACTTGCCTTTGACTGGAGTGAAAGGAGAATTCTGGAGTGTATCGTAATACTTTATTTTGTGAAATAGGAGAAAGAAGTGTCTTTAATTTGTTTTTGCTCCTGTGTATATATATTGACATTTTCGTTTTTTAACTTTTAGCATTGCCTTTATTCATCTCCTATTAGGATTACGTATTCAACAGACACTATATACTACTCACAAAGCAGTTCAGCAATAAATTCTCACACATTCTCATTTTAAACAAGACTCGACTACCAAAACTTAAATTCAACTTATAACGCTCTAGTAGAGCTACCTAAGTCATGCTTATCTTATATATTTAGTATAGAGATAAAAAGCAGCCGTCCCTTGTTTCCACTACAGCCCTTCAACTTAAGTTGTAAAATGTGCGTAGTATTCCTTAACCAGAACAAGTGCAAGTAGTAAAAGCCACAGTTTTACAGCCAGGTAGAGTCCTTTCGACTATTCCCACGTGTGAGACTCAGACCTGTGACCTGAATGTCTTCAGTCAGCGATAGGGATGGAAAAAATGAGCAACAAAACCCTAAACGAATTCAGTTTATAGGTTATATACTTTCTCCATCAAAATTCTTTCTAGATTTTTTATAGCCACCACCAGGTAAAATGCCATATTATACTCAGTGATACATCCTACCACACTTTCTCTCACAAAACTCATTTAACCCATCCAGATATATTTCTTTTCTTTCCACCATAACTGACTTTCATTGTAAAAGGACACCACACTGTTGTAACGCTAAACTATTTAATCAGTATCATGTTCTTCTTAATCTAACAACACACTCATTGAGCGCGTGTGAGGTCACATTACGCTTTCCTCTTACTCTTATCCTATAATATTATTGTAACGTACTACAAATAATACACAAGTATAAAAAGTAATCATCATTCCGGGACATAACTGTCATATTCTTCTGTAATTCATATCGGAGAACGATAAATGAAAATCATGCCTGTAGAAATAATGGTTTATTCATATTTCTTATTTTTCCACACGCATAATTCGCAAGTATTCTTGATTTATAGACATACATATTTTTATTGTAGGTTAAGGAGATTCTGTATCAATATCCATATGTTTTGTAGGTAGAAACATTCAACAGAACTATATATACCTATTAAACGCTGTATTTGTCTCGATTGGGATTTATACCTCTGGATAAAACAAAACAAAGGCCAAGGCAGTTTTGAATGAATGACCAAATTGGTAAGGTATTATTTTTCAATGTGAAATGAAGCATTTGAAATGAGTCTATTTACCGACAATTTTCAATACGTTTGGGTTTGGAGACTCTGAATTATAGTTTTTATCACAAAACCATACAAATAACCATCAGGATATGGATATATATTTAATACTATGTACATTATCATTTTTACAATTAAATAATTCTCATTTGGCTTGCTGTATGAAAGCTCGTCCGTTATTTCCAATTTCATATGCAAGCATTAATTTATGATAAATATCTATGCTAATTCCTTTGCAGTGATTAATGGTGGGGAAATGGGAATTAAGACATAAAAGTACCTTGTCTTCTGCTTCTTCAGTTCTTGTCTCGGCCTCCACCACCCGCTGTTCCAATTCTGCCAACTGCAAACAATCAAAACAAACAGTCGTATTAATGCTGTGACCTTGCATTGGCAGTGAGTCTAGTATTGGCTAAGTAGAAAGTAATTAATCACAGTCCTTTCCATTTGTGCTTAGTGTGCAATTATAACACAGAGCTGTTTCCACGAAACACCTTTTCTGGCGCATATTGTCATGCTGAACTACATTTATAAAATATGGAATGTCATAGTCTTCAGTCACGCTTCCTTCTACTATAAATTCAAATGATGTCTTCCGCCTCCCTGCCCATTGTTAGGAAGCAGTTGCAATTAAACTATGTGCAAATTATCCTTGCCCTGTCTGCTTAATGCAATGACATGAATGATGCATACATTCAAGTTGTCGTTGTGCTATATTTTACTTTTAATATCTTTACATACTTAATTAAGTATAGGTGCGCGATGGAAAATTTTGAATTAGGTAGCTAGCTGTTATATAGCTTTCCTTTTGTTTCTGCATTAGAAAGAATGATTAAATAGATTGTCTATTATATAATGCTATGGTATATAATTCTCATTTTGGTGTTTGTACTAAATTACATTTTCTGTATCGTTTAATTATATATGGGCTAATGCAGTAATAAGCTTAAGCCCATTAGTCTGTTAGTATACAAGAGCATATATAGTTAGTATGAGGAGGATAAGCAGGCAATCAGCCATTGTAGTAGTACGTAATATTATTATTTGCAAGTCTCGCATTAATTCAGCCCCAAATTACATCCCTAGATAATTGCAAGTATTTTTACTAGTATACTAGTGAAAGAGAGAGGCATGAAACAAGGTTAGGAAAGGGCTTTTGTAGAACAACCTCATGGAATGAAATTAACATAGCCGTCTACTACCTTTTATCCCCAGTCTTTCGTCAATGCAACTGGAAACAAGGTGGTCTCTCCAAAACGCTTTCCCAATTTGTACTTAAAAGTTTCTGGTGAGAGCAGTATGCATATCAGCAAGACTACTCCTACAAGCTGTTTAACTTTCATTCTTTCTTTACTTGGTGTAAATTCCTTTTTCTATAGCGTCTCTTTCGAAGAAAATAGTGGAGGTAATGTTTAGAGAAAGCTCTGTGGGGAGAAATACTTTCTCCGCCTAGTCAAACTAAACTTTTCCTACTTTTCTTCCACAAGAGGTATCCATCTCAATAGGAAACTAGCTTGTCTCATTTAGGATAATTAACTGTGTACACGTATACCTAACCTATGTAATTATAACAAGCCCAAATATACTTCTACTTTGACTTTAATTAGAATGAAAAACACCACGTTATTCAGAGGAAAAGCAATAAGAAAAACTAATTGTAAGAAAAGAATCTAAATGAATTGCCAACAGTTTCTCCCTTCTTCATTGTTTCGCTCTTTCGTGGTTTCTTTTCATTACAAATTAAACCCATTCAAAACGCTCACTACCTCTAAAATTGTAAACCAGAATAATTGTACCCTCACAACTATTGTAGGTTGCTCATTCTTGCAATTGCAATATTTAACTAATAACGAGTGTTTAGTGGGCGCATTTCAAATCGAAGTCAAACTGAAAAAATCTGGAAAATTATCACAGTAGAAAACAATCCTAAGATTTGGTCTGGTTAAAATTATATTATATCGTTGATTTCATTAGTTTGACTACATGAATACAAGTAGCGAGCAGTGATTTTTATGTTTGAAATTGCAGAGATACACAGGAGCATTAAATGAAAGAGAAATATAACATTGGTATCTAAGACTTAATAGTCGTGTGTTTTCTGTTTGAAAAGGGAAAAGGTTAAATAAAAATATATAAGAGAAGTAGAAGATGAAAAGGGAAGATAGAGAGGAAGTATGAAGGCTACTAATGTTAGATGTAAATCGAGGGCTGATTCTTGGCTGCGATGTTGTCTAAGTCGTCCTCTGAGTAATTTAGTTGAACAGGGCAATGAAAGTTGGAAGTGAGGATAATACAAAAGTTAGTTTGCGTCTGTTGCCTTGCACTCTCCGACATAATGCAATGCCAAGTGCTAGAGCAACTCCTGAAATGATTGCAGAAATAGATGGGAAATGCTTTAGGAAGTACGTTCAACCGATTTCTCGGATTCCCCGCTCCACTTTACTTTGTTTGGCCTAATCCTTCACCGGGCACGTTATGTCTACTTCAGCATGCTACTGCCCGTATTCCTACCACCCGGGTGGCTAGAATTCGATCTCAAGAATGACTCATCCAGGAGCAGTCCACGAATTCTCATCTGAAAGGGAAGGAGGGTTGCTTTAGTCAGTCTTCCTTGCTACATTGAACACTTTCCATTCCAGCTACCGAAAAACCAGTGGCCAAGTAACTGTATTAGTAGGAGTAAGTACTTCTACTTTTGTATCTCTATTTTAGACTCATGCATTCTGCACTCACTACATACTCTCCCAACCAATGTAACCTTCTCTTACAACAGATTATGAACTAGGTATAGTATACATACATCTATGCAGTCGGAAGAGCAGACAGTACGACAGTACACAGCCAGCCTAGATACATTCACTCTGACTCAAACTTCTAAAGCCAATCATCCTTGTTCATTTACAATTTACAAACCACATTTGGCATGCAGAATAGTAACTTTATTTCACTATGCATTTTTATACTAAAATAATATCTTCCATCTGAAATTAATAAAACATAATAGAAATATGGAAATATCATTATGATTTATTCTCAATGAGACAACGAAGGAAATGGCCATCGATGTAGAGTATAGTAAACCTAGATAAAGTGTCTGAGCCTACTAAGAGGTCACTATGTGTAAGTCACGTGTAAGTTTTTTTTCCATTGTGGCTGTGGGAAATGACACACCTGATTTTACTATTTACCTAATTTTATTTGGTCGCAAAAATTAACATTGTCTCTGGAGTCATTTAATATTCAATTTTTTTACTATTATAATATAACGATGCGTTTCTGTTGGCGAGAAGTTTGTGTGCTCTTCTTAATAATTGCAGTAATTAATTCCAAAGCTAGTACAATGCGGATGTTTAAGGCTTAAAAAATAGCAGGTATTATATATAGATACTAATACCATTACCATTTATGTGGCAAATATTTTTCCCATATAAATACATACCAAAGTAAACTTAAAAAAGTAGTGAGATAGTGAGAATTGAACCCCTAAAAGCAGCTCTTCAGATGGAAAGGAGTTGAACATCGGAAAACACAGTTTGGTATGATACTTCTTCCAAATAAGAGAATCCTCTGTCTGAAGTCAAAGTGGCTCCATCCACAAAGTGTGGGAGGAAACGGAAAAGTTCTGTTGCTTTGTTCGTTGTGTCCAGGAATAAAGGCTGGCGCCTGGAACCCGTGAAAGAAGAACTGAACCAGGAAGCAGAATTCGGTGTTAGTTTGCTGGAAGTGAAAAGTTGTTTTGGGTAGCAGCTGACTGGGATCGATTGTCTCAGCAGGCATATTCTCATGGAGTAGCAGCATGGGTTGACTTATTCCAAAACAGAACATGCTACTCACTACCGGCAATATGATGGAGAAAAGTAGATGTACGAGAAAATATTCTGCAGCTGGAGACTCTGAACGGGATTTTCTCCAACTATTCGGGAAAAGATGTTGGGAAGAAGAACCAGAGGGATTTTCGGAGAAATCAACTTATGTACTTTCTTGGTAATTCTGTTGATACTATAATGCTATTATATGGCACTATAGAGTTTTCTCTTGCTTTCTCCATATCCTTAGTAGAATGCTATAGAGAATTGTTTACCGTTCTCTTTGGTAGGTAAAATGTAGGACATAGTGGAAAGATATATAGAAAAACTTTGTTCCTTGTTCCATCACATTACTGTTAACGATGAGTAATAGTATGTGAGTATTAAATCAGATTCCGTATATATACCTACACCAATTTAATTTATCTGTGTGCTATTTTTACAAGAAAAGAGAGGCGAGAGGGAAGAGATTATTTGTTGTTAAACTTTTGGATGCTGATGTTGTCACCGAGAAGTGGGACAAGACAAGATGCTTTTACTTAGTTCTTACTATGTAGGTACTTCCACAGGGTACAAAAATACTTTCTAACACTGTATATGTTGAGAATGAAAGGGAAATTTGATATATACAAGTCAAAAACACATGGTAAGCCATCAAGTCCGAGGACAAATAAGTTGTTAGTTATAATAAAGCTTGGAGACGGACTCAACTGGCTAAACAAGGACGGATCACACACAAGAAATACGAGCAAGCGAGCGAGAAAGTGAGAGAAAGTTTAGTTAAGATGTTAACTTGCTTTAGAGGAAAGCCACGGAACTTGGTTTGTCGACTGGAGAAAGTACAAGAGAGAATTATCATGCATTATTGTACTCTATTCCGTATATAAGGATGTCATAGACATGCAATGTGCTATACAATAGAATAATGATGCACTCTAGGACATTTAGCAAGTACATAGCTAATATAAGACTTACTTTCATTCAGCTAACTATAAGTATAAGTACGTACATAAGTATAATGGGCGGGGAATGTGACAGTGCAGGAAAGTGCATAGCGTTTGGTGACCAAGATAAAGTAAATGTCCCTTCTCCCTTGTTCATTTCTTCCATAGAATTCTATTGTGCTCTGCACCTTATCGGCCGATCAGAAGAGAAGACAGTGATTAGGACTAGGAGGATATAATAAGAGATGGCAAATAAACTTTCCCAAGTATGACACAAATGGCGGATTTAACTCTGGAAAGATTAATACAAGCATTGGGACAGGATCGGTTTTCTCTTTTCTTTTGCCAACCTACTTCTAGTTTAAGTAGCGGAGCGAAAGAGAGAAGGCTACTTCGTCTCTCAACGACGGACGACTACAGGAAAGGCATCAACTTCATAGAAAACCAAACGGACATTACAGTCAAAGTACCTTGCTCTATATATTTCATGAAATTACTGCCACCACCATCCTTTCCCTTTTTTCCCTGTTTAGATTCAGAGAAAACGACTAATATTATTGTCTGTATGCCTTTAGTGCATGGAGAAGGGAGTTTCTTTTAGAGAGACTCGTGCCCTCACTTGCCCTCACTTGCCCTACGTTATTTCACACAGAGCCAAGGCAAGTCACCCGAGTAAACTAAACCAAACTGCATTTCATCTTCTCTCCATGTATAAGAATGCAATGAACTATTTTTCTACACTATATAACTACACTTCTTCTTCTCCTGCACACTTATACATACTATCTCTCTTCACTATTTACATGTATAGACTACTACTCAAGTCCTTTGCTGTTCTGCAGCAGAAAAGACATAGGTAGCCAATATTGGAAAGTCCATAGCATGCACATAATACGGACTAGGAGGATAACACTAGTTTTCTATAGAGGATAATGCACGTTATAATGGCACGGACGGCTGACACCAAGCAGCCAACCAACCAACTTGCCGGATAAAAACACTTTCTTTTCTCTAGCATAAATCTATGAGAAAGAAAAGTCCTTCTCCCTACTAAATACACTTTCCCCATCCAAATTTTGCAGACTACAGTGAAAAAATCTGCCACAATAATCTCTACGACTTCCCTTTATCCTCTCCATTGCGAATTCATTATTTTTAATAAAAAATCATTTTCTACAAACACAACTTACTCTCTCTCTCCGTCCCTGTTATGAACTAACCTACACTTAAACATTCACATCGTTTATTCCATAATAAAAACAGCAAATTTCCCATTTATATTCAAAACAGTTTAGATTAAAGGCACTTCCATTTAAATCAACGCGAGAAAAGTAGAGCAACCGACGCTAACTCTATTTTGCACATTAGAAATACTTTTGTACTTACTACTACGATATGTATAGAGGCTAAAAATCTAGCAAGTATGTGTCCATTATTTTTTTGCAAGTGAAAACTATACCATTGTTTTATACGTATAGTTTGTCTCGTTCCCAACATTTTGCAAATGAGCTCATGACTCGCACATGTCTCTCCTCTCCTACTCAATCCAACTCTGCATGTGAAAACAACTTAGCATAATAATTGAAAAACTTGCCAATGTCTGCCACAACAATAGCTTTTATTTCAAATGTAACTCCCTAGAGAGAATTCGTGTAAGCCAATGGCATGCTTGATATCATTGCTCCTGCATTACTTTTCTCTTCACTCCACTTGCATAAATAGAGTGAAAGCGAGAGAGACAGTAAGAGTGTACGAGAAAAGACACATAGGAGGAGTAGTAGATAGAAAAGTGTCTGTCCTAGTATTGTTACTATCTACTTCACTTACTCGAATATTCCAATTGCCATTATTTGGACAGGGTAGTAATATTTGAATAGAATGAGTATTGCTTTTCTCTTCTCTCTCTGTCTCTCTCGCCCTATGTACAAATATATCTTTGAGTGCGGTTCGTTGGTTATATGAGCTGTAAGTAGGCAAGAAATATTATTATCTGTATTATATCGTCAATTTCGCGATGCGTAAAAAGGAGACAGACAGTGGATTGCATTGCAATGGCAGTAGAGAGAAACGGAACAGCTTTTCCTCTGTCTAGTTATGAGCTATTCATTCATGGCTCGTATGGGATATGAATGTTCACTTTGTGCAGTAAACGACCAAAGCGTATGCTCATCTTCCTACACGCTATATTCATGCACTCGACAGAAATTGTCCAATCCTCTGTCAAAACTCCTTTTTAACATACAAAATACAGCAGCACATAAATACATACATTAAAATTTAATATTCTTACAAAGATATTTACCTAATTCTGAATATAAATACAGCATAAATATATAATTCACATACAGGGTTCACCAATTATCAGTTGGCATACGATTTTCCGTGGATACAACTACTAAACAACAAGATAATTGTACATGTAAATGTTCTCCGTTAAACCTACTGTTGATACATCAAAGAACCCGAATAAAATATAAGCCGGGTATCATAATGCCCGCCAACCCGAAAAAAACCCGAATTTTGGTCCTAAAAGATGCACCGTGTTTTGGATCCCCCTAGAACCCCCTGATCACGTTAATTTCAAGCTTTAAGCTCCAATATCGAAAGTATATGACGTTATTTCTATGTGAAACTTTTATTATTATTTCGAAAATCATAAAATATTTTAAAAAGATGATATCCATAGACTTTATTATTAATTATAATAGTGACTATAGCTTATGCTAGCGCTTATCCGTAAGTCAGAGTATACTCATGGATAAGCCAAAGTATGCCCGTGGATACAATAATTATATACTAACCAACAAGGTAATGGTATATGTAAATGATCTCCGGTAAACCTACTGTTGGCCTGAC